>WTSP01016640.1:0-13382 GCA_025331215.1 Actenoides lindsayi | reverse complement strand
GACTCCCCCCACCCACCTGCAGCCCCCACCAGTGGGCACCCACGCAGCCCGCATAGTGCCCCAGCTGCAGCGTCACCGCCTCGCCCGGCATCGCGGTTCGGAGCGGCGGGGGAGGCGGAAACGCGTCACGGCGGGGCCGGGGCCGAGCCCGCCCCCCCATCATCATCATCATCATCATCATCATCAGACGGACAGCGATACCCAGCTGCCGGCGCTCCGGCCTTTATTGCGCTAGAGGGGTCCCGCCAGGCGGTCCAGCTGCCGCGGGTTGGAGCCGCTCAGGAACCGCAGCTCCTCCTGCCCGTCCTCTGTGCGCGCTGCAAGACACACAAGGTGCGTTGGGGCCGCGGCCTCCTCTGCGGGGTGTTCCCCCCCGTGTGTGTGTCCTCCTCCCCCCCGGAGGCCGGTCCCCGGGTCCCCGCTGACCTTTCTCGTGCTGCAGCCACTTGCGGTCGAGGTAGTAGCGGTAGCAGCTTTCGAACTCCCTTGGGCTGTAGTTGGAGACCAGGATGGGGACGAAGGGGTCCAGGGCATCAAAACCCTCCTGGGGAGCACAGCCGAGGGTGAGACCCCGCGGGGGACGCGGTGCCGGCATCGCCCCCTCCTTGGCCGGAGCTGCCTGGGAGGGGGCACAGCCTGGCTGCGAACGAGCCCCAAGTAGAGTTAATGCAGAGGAGGCTAAAGATGTGTGTGATCTGGGTGGAAAGGGACTAAAACCGAGCGCGGCACCGCCAACCAAGCGCAGGTCCCAAGCCAGGCTGGCTGCCTGTGTCCCCAGTGTGAAGAAGACAAAGCAGGGAGAGGTCAGGACTCACCTTTCCCAGCAACTCCTGGGGCAAATAGGCAGAGCTGGGTTTGAAGAGCGAGCCGGTCTGGCTGAGGGTTGTCACAACAGCACCTCCATTCTAAAAGGGAGAGCAGAAACCCCCTTAGCTACAAACGTAGTTGTGAAAGAGTTACAGATTGATTCTCAACAAGGGAGGCATCTTCTCCTTTGCTCTTCAATTCCAAAGTTCTCTATAGTGGACTTCTTGCTGTGCTTCCAACTGTGCTAACCCTGGCAACTCCCAAGTGCTCCTGCAGCAGAGAGAACGCACGGTTGGCGTTTTCAGTGCTGGTGTTTAAAGGTGCCCTTCGTACCTACAAATGGCTTTCTGTTGAAACAACTGAAATACTCTAAAAAGGACTTTTCTGTGTACTTATAAATCCAAAAGACTGCCTGTTAGAGCATCCAGGGGACTGAAAAAGAAGCAGAAGGAGTTGATGTCCTACAGCAAACCATTTAGAAACTAAAAGTTCTCCTTAGTTTAAAAAAAAAAAAAAGCCAGTAATTGAGAAAAGCGTCGCTATATATTTGACCTATTCCGATTCTCTTTGGGTGATGTCAGAAACCCTGGTGAGGTAGCAACCCTTACCTGCCAGGCTGTGTTCCTACTCTTCCTTGGCTGAAGGAACGGGGCAATACCCGGCTTGTCGCTTTATGCTCATCAGCACACAGCTTTAACTGCTGAGATTAACACACCCAGAGGTACAGCCTGGAACTCACCCAGTTATTCATCATCATCTTCCTCAGATTGTACACGAGCGTCAGCTCCTCTGGAGAAACCTGGAGAAGATTGTCTGTATCACTTTTTTCCAGCAGTTTCTATTTGAGACATAAATTCCCCTTGTCCAAACTAGACCAGAAGGATCATTTGCATCCTTTAGGTGCAATTTTTTTTTTTTCTTTGCTTATACTTGGCACTGCAGCATTCAGCCTTCTCTGTGTCACGGAGAAACAGCCAAACCTTTCCTGCTGTAACAAGACATATATGCAAGCTTTTTTGTACTGAGAGAACTTTCTTCGGTAAAAATTGTCTAACGCGCAATATGAATTTTGTGGGTCCCTCCAAAAAACAAACTTATGTCTGTCTGAAAAGTAAATGAACTTAAAAATGAACAAAACACCCTCCCCTGCTCTCCCTTGCAGTAAGGACACAGCAATATCAGAGCAGAGCACTTCTTACGGGGCTTTTGTCTTCCTTCTTTAACGTCGTTCTTCCCCAGAGTGCGTTGACGCCGTCCACTGCCACGAGAAGTCGGAACGAGCCAGGGTGACATTGCTCCTTCACCTCTTTCAGCACGACCCCGACGGCATCGCTGGCATTTCTCACACGAGCTAAACCCTTGAGGTAGGAAAAGGCACTTAACTCAGGTTGGGTTTCTTGTGAGGATGTAACACTGGTGACTTTGGGCACTGCTTGCCCTTTCTAAAGGGGAGGGAAGAGGAAATGACAGCCAGCAGTCCCTTTGTTTCTTCCAAAGGAGCAATCTGCTGTGAAGTACTGAACACCAAAGACAGAGGAACTCTGGAACTTTAACTTGGGTTTCTCTCCAAGTTGTCTGTACACCTTCCTTTCCAGATCTATCACATCTCCCATGGGTTTTTTGTAGCCACCTTGTCGATAGGGAAATGCCTTCCATTTCCTAGAGCTCATATTCATAAGACCTTGAGCAGCAATTTGTTCTAGATGCACAATAATGGGATTTTCTAATAAAAGATGAGACAAAGCCAGCAGAGGTGGTTGTTCCTTACCTGTTCCACCACTTCACCCAACGGTCTGCCCTCCTCAGTGCTTTCTCGTCTGCTCCACACATATTTTCTTTGTGTTTTTATCTGCAGTAAGAGATCTTCAATCAGACTGGGAACTAGAGAGCACAGAGGCAGCCTGGCGAGTCTGGAAGGGCAAGATTCCCAATTCTTTGCCAGCATTAAAGCCTAGCATGGAATCTGGCAGAAATATTGCTCACGAGTGGCCACCCCCCCAGCAGGGACTTGAAAGTGCTGCTTTTTCTACAAAGATGGAATTGCTGGAGGGTGGGGTTTGTGGGTCTGTCGGCAGCAGGAGCACGCGGGTTAATACACCAAGCGTGGTTTGAAAGTGAGCGAATCTAGAACTCGTGCCAAGGTGCTCGGTGACAGGAAGCACGGGCTGTTCCTGAGAGCTGGTCCTGGGGTAAGTTCTTAGCTACCAACCAAGACAACTTGACAGGCTCCACAAACCTCTTTTAGGAAGCGCTCATTGGAGGTTTTGAAGTTTTTGAGCCAGGCAGATGCTTGTAAAGGCTGATCGAGCCGGTCTTTGTTGTAGGATGACTGCAGAAGTTCCTTGCAGTTTTTCACCCAGAGATGAGCTGTAAGCAAAATGAAACAGTTGTTTGTTTTGTTTTTTTAAGTAACAATAATTGTATGAGTTGGCTGGGGGCAGGGGGGGGTGTGTGTGTGGTGTGTGTGTATCTCTTATTTGCTGTGGCCCAACCCTGCACCTTTCTGTTGAAGCAGCAGCTTCTGGATCAGCCTGTGTATTTGATGTGTGACAGGTAGCACTGGTGTTCTTACCATCAGGGATGTGCAGCACCAGCCAGCCTTCCCTGGCACAGTAGTGAACCACGTGACACAGAGTCATGGTCTTCCCTGTTCCTCTCTCACCATCTCCAACATGGACTGTCAAGGAAAGTCTCTGAGAAACCAGTTTTGGTTTGAGTCTCATTCTTTTGCAAAAGGCAGGAAGGAAATGCAATGGTCTTACAAGCAAGGATAGCGTTCTGTCATGCTTTTGTTCAGCAGCAGACCTTGCCTAATGAGTTTCTTCTCTCTACAGACCCCTCCCCACACCACATCACCGGTGATGGTTCCCATTCCCTTAGTTGTGCTGATAGCTCTGCTTGTAGATGTGTGCCACAAGCCAAAGCTGGCTTAGAATAGAAGTATACAAGCTTCAGGAACTTCTCAGGCTAGCTTTGCTGACAGCAGACACGTGGCAGAACCACCTCCTGAAGACTAAACCACGGTGATCAGCGTAGGATCAAAACATCACCCTCATTCCTGCTTGTACTTCACCTGCGTTCTACCACCGAGTAAGCGATAAAAGATACAGATCACGTATCTGACAGCTGGGTGTGCAAAGTTGGAGTTTTTCAGGTAAGTGAAAAGTTCCAGAGCTGGTTTTCGCACCATCAGACAGGCTTCGTTGAAGGTCTTGATCTGAGAAAAGGAACAGGCTATGAACAAGAAGCCAGGTGCCGGCACCACTACAGCTGTTCCTGGCATGACTCCAGCTCTGACTGGCACCGGGCAGGTTCTGAATGTCCACTGCTCTCCCCTTCTCTCCCAGGCCTGTCAGATCATCGTAGAAGTTAATCAGGTTGGTCAAGCGTGACTTCCCCTTGGTGAAGCCATGCTGGCCATCCCCGATGACTCGTCCTGCAAATGGTTTCCAGGATTAGCTGTTCCCTCCTGTTCCCAGAGATCGAGGTGAGTTCCCACTGGCCTGTCCACAAATCCAAAGTCAAATCAGCTTGAATTCCTAACTCACAGCTACGAAATCTCTTCCTGAGCTCAGGAAGGCAGGCTGCATTAGCTGCCTGCGAAGCCTGATCCAGTTACTGCATGATCTGGCTCCCACCAAGAATCAAGAGGCAAGGGGCTTTTTCTTGGTGATGGAAACTTATTTCATGAGACAGCCCATTTCATATAGTAACTGGGGGAAATACTTCTGTAATCCATCATGTACTTGAAGTTAGAAATGAAAAGTATTGGATAAAACTTTGCCCCCGATGGAATCCTCACGCCCTTCTGCCTCTATTCTGGTTGACTCCTATCTTTTAGATGTAGAAAATAACCATAAGGAGCAGGGATAATTGCATTCTTGCAGCACCTCGCGCTCTTATTTCAACAGGAAAGCATTGTAGTTCTGGACCTGGTTCTTCCTAACTACCAATCTACTCCAAGACAAAGTACCTGCTGCTGGAACCGATAGGGCAGTCCATGTGGAAACACAGCTTTCACCTCCTCCAGTGGAATGGTGTAATGACGACCCTCGTGCTGCTCTGTGTGCTTGGCCTGGGAAGGTAAAACGCAAAGGGTAATGCATGGGCAAGCCTGACGCCTCTCTTCTGGCTGCTGTGAGAATGCCACAGGGAGGGAACACTCAAAGCAAGTACCTGCTTACGTGGAGTTGTAAGAACGAGCAGGGTGAGGTAAGGCAGGAATTGTAGCATCAGGACACTACTGGCAGATGCTAAGGAAGAGTTTAGCAATGTAAAGGGACTGTATTTGAACTGTTGTGTTTTGTGGGCGCTGGTAACCCCGTGCTTCATTAATTTCACTAATCTTTTATTAGTCCCCTTCCAGTAACCCCAATATCTTAACAGCAACACGGTGCCCACACTGGGGAACAGTAGCCAGTGCCTTGAAAATTCAAGCTGTCTAGTGTGTGCTCCATAATCACCTCAGTTCTTGAGGGGTTAGTGCAGTGTCCTTTGGAGTTACCCACTGGATTCAAATTGACTTGAAGGCATCAACTGTTTCCTGGTTTGTTCTTTGCTGTCTCGCAGCAGTAATTCCTGACAGGCCATTTGCCTTGTTCACTAGTACTGGTGGCTCAAGAACTCACAATCTGCTCTCCGGAGCAAGAATGTTGTGACACAAGTGGTCAGTATTATTCCTCCGGCAGACTTGCATCGTTTGGCATTTATTTATAGTGATTAATACTTAAAGATCTATTTTGCACTCTAAGAAGCTGTTGCTACTGGCATCTGAAAATTTCATACCTGTTTCATGCTTTGCTCTATGTCCTTGTTTTTTCCACTCCATCGTTCTGTTTTCCTACCATGCAAGTACTTGCAAGGCTCTTATTTCTTTACCCTTGGTCTAGTATCATCAGGGTTTGTGCCTGTGTAGTTAGCAGTATATAGAGACACTATATTCTGCAGCACTTCCTGTATGACTTTTAGCAACTTCTGTGCCAAACCTTTTCTGGCTTTTTTAGCAGCTCTGTGCCAAGCTTTGAAGCTTGTATAACGTCCTGCTTGCACTTGCTGCACTTTTCCATGGGTTTAAAGTGAAAAAACAAAAAACCTCCTCTTTATTCTTGTGTGCGCCAATCTCTCGCTTCCATTTTGGTTGAGATGGAATCAGGGTATAACAACTTCCTTGTTTTCTTTATTTTGCATAATAATGACACAGGAAAAGTAGTTTTATTTACTATTCAGAAAGAAAAAGCTGCAGTGGTTATTTCTGCCAGCTTTAGGAGGTCTAGGGGCTGATCCAGACTTTCCTTGTCATTCATTATTAGCTTTGGTGTAGACCCAGGGCTTAATTTACTGAGGCCCTGGAGAGATGAGACAATCCAGGTCTGGGTTTGGTCGCTGACCTGTGCAGTCTGGCTGACAAGTGCTTTGACCAGAGCAAAAGGATTGGGGAAGGGAAACCCCTTTGTGATGAGTTCTGCTGCCCTGCCTTGGCTGCCTGCTGTGTTCCTCACGTGAACTGTGTGAGCTGCTCTACCTGCAGGTTTGCTGGCTGTCTGCTTCAGCCAGGAGTAATTCGGTTCCCCTGGTCTCTGATGGACTCTTAGTGCACAACTGTTGCAGACCCATGAATTCTCTAGCCCCAGGATTCTTGGTGCCTTAGTCTCCCTTTCTCCAGACCAGACTTTCAGTCTTTCAGCACGCAACGTGCCCATCTTCTGTTCTGCACCCTCTCCACTCTGAAAAGCCCATGGTAACTACACCCCTATTCCATCCCTCACTGAGAAAAAGGACTCGTAGGACAGGTCAGTGCACCCTGGACCTTGGTACAGCTGCAGCCTTCAAGGTACCCACGGGTTTGCCAAACGATTTATGGGAAGCCACCATTTGGCAGCTTCAGCAAACTGCCAGCTAAGCTGCCCAAGTTGCTAATCTGGTGTTTACTGGTCAGTAATCTTAGCAATGGGAAGAAAATTTGAAAAACCTGTCTAGCCCAGAACTCCTCTGCTGTAAGGAGATTCTTGGAAAGAGACTAAGGAGGAGACCTATTAAGAGATTAAGGCCTTTTCCATGTCAAACTCTAGGCTGGATTCTCTAGAGTTTTCCTGCACGCATTGGACACAGACTAGCAGCACTTGTGTTGCTGCCCAGCAGTGTTATCTATGGGCTCAAACAGAACAGCAGTACTCCAGAGACCATTTTCATTCTCAGTTTCATCACTGAGTTGCTGCCTAACCTTGGGCAAATTCCTTCCCTCTTCCAGCTCCTACATATGTAAAGTGGGTCAGTATCTTGATCCTCATGTTGAGTCACTCTGAGTTTTCCTAACAGGAAGGTATATAAAAGCTAAGTTATGAAAAATTTAGTTTTCGTCTGGTCGTCTCAATCCATTTTTAATGGGGCTTTAGGGTGCACAAGGATGGATGCAGTAAGAGCTCTGAGTGGAGCCTCTGCTGCAGTAAGTGATCTGCAAGTCCAAGGAAGGCCGATCTAAGAAACGAATAAGCGGCGGCGATTGTCGCCAAACATCAGGCACATGAAGTCAGAATGCCAAAGCCAGTTGCCTGGCAACGTAAATGGGAGGCACAGGACAGTGGGGACAATCCTTGCCATCTGGACTCTTCTGTGCAATCTATAGAGACACTGGCATCACGTGAGTAAGATCATCTGCATGCTGCTGTTTCCATAGAGACCCTGGTGGAATCGGTATTGAAAGACTCCAATTACAGAGGCAGCAGAAAAGCACCTCAAAGGCTTATCCCATTCATTTATTCCACTTCATTTTGTGCTTGAGACGGGAGAGTGTGAAGCTGGAATTAGGATGCTGGAGAGCTGTGTTGTGCTGAGGTCATCAAGGGGTGTGGGTTTTATTCCCCTTCACAGCCAGTTTGGGGAGGTTAGGGAAAAATAACTCTGGAGGTGAAATTAATGGTGTCTGATGACAAGCTAAGCCACATCTGAGCTTCTACAATATGTAGTCTGTCTCGTCTGTGCAGCTACAGAGAAGAAATCAATACTTATTCCCAGGAGCTTTCAGGCAGAGGACTAGCCCTGTCTCGGTTAAACCCAGGTGGGTGCACTGCACAGCCATGGCCTGTTTCCCTCTGGGCTGGCTGCCCGTTCTTAGGCCCGTGCACTCCCTCCCCTGATGTTTACTAGAACACCATAATCCCAGCAAGCACTCCTGGCTCCAGCAACTCCCCAGGCAGGCTGTTGGAATTCAGGCCCTTGCTGACAGTAACAGTTGTGTCAGTAACTCACCGGGTCGTTCTCGTTGGTAGAGAAAACTGCTCTTGGTCTTTCTGCCAGTGGTGGGATATCCTGGCTGACCACGGAACTCAAGCAATCCCTGGCTGCCTTATGGAGGGCAAACCCATGGTCCAACTAAGGACAAAAAAAAGGCAAACAAACAACAAACTTCTCAGCAGTAAAAGATTACCAGTAAAAAACCCCATCCATTCAGTCATTTTGTACGCTCACTGCACGCCCATCACAGTTGTGTCAAGGTAGCACGCGACACAGAACAGAGTTCTCTGCAATTTAATCATTAGAATGTAAATTCATCAGGAAAAAAAAAAAAACCAACCACATTTCAATACCTTCTTTTAAACCATTTCCATTCCCTTAAGTCAGCCACCACCTAAAGTCATCTAGAGAGCAAAGTGAGCCCCTTCCCCACTGCTCAGCAGCACAGGTACAGCCCCTGGGGTGTCACTGCTGGGCAGTGCCCACACTGGGGAACAGCAGCCAGCACCTTGAAACTTCAAGCTGTCTAGTGTGTGATCCATAATCACCTCGGTTCTTGAGGGATTAGTGCAGCTCTGCCCACTGTTTGGGATTTATAATCACATTCCCTGCACTGATTTTCTCCTGTGTCCCACCATACAGATGCTTTCGTTATAATCCAGATGTGGCTGAGAAACTGAACCAACCAGCTAAGCTGATTCTTTTTTTTTTTCTATAGACAGACTGTTGAAGCACGCCTGTAAAGCCTAGCCAAAATAGCAAAGTGAGTAGCAGAAGGACAAGCATCTTATTATTTTATGGTGAAAGAAAATAGAAGTGTTTGTCAGTGAATAATAATAATAACAACAAAAAAAGCGTATACTGGAAAGAGAGGCTGGGACCAAAGCAAGCAAAACTGAAAGGCACCCTTCATGTTACTGACTGGAATAGTTGTAGGCTCCAAGTGTAAACAGGGAAAGCAGTTTCCTATTTTGTCTGTCTGCAGAGGCAAGAGCAGCCATGAACTCGAGTGTCAGGAGGAGCAGCTGGTTCAGATCTCCAGGGCATGCCCCAATTCTGCTGCCATCCACATTTTCCTCAGGGGCTGAGCCACGAGGGCTCAGAAGGAAGTGCGATGTCAGATTACCCCACAGCCCATGTGAAACACACAATGAACCCCTGAATCAGCCTGTCAGCGCTCGCTCTCCTTAGAGGGGAGGAATTAAACCAGTTTGTACTCGACACTGGATACCAAACTACTGCAGGGTAAATGCTAAACATTTGCTTTTGTCATCACATTCTTCTCTTGTTTCTACAATGCTCTTTTCCTCCTCAATTCCAAACAATTAATTAGCAAGTCTTACTTGGCTGTGTTCCGTTGTAGAGTCCACTTAATGTAGAGCCTGAAGCAAGGCACTAAGATGCTAATTTAATACATGAATAACTGGAGCATGCAACTATTGTCACCTGTTCACCTAGAAAATGTCAGCCCTAAGTCATTCTTAGCCTGGAACCATAGTCCTTCTCGTTTTCTTTGAACATCCCACATTCTCTCCTTCTCAAGTGAATATCTTGGGGCACCGACTTAAAAGGAAAGGCAAGCTTAGTAATCTGTGAGCATCCTTTCTCTGGAGCACCATAGAAATCCTCGTCCCTGACCTGGGTAACAGTGAATGAAAATTGAGTAAGGATTAACTTCTTGCTCTTGAGTGCATTCAGTTTTTATGTGTGTGTCCAGACAGAGCTCAAGGCCTCAGCTGAATGATACTTGGTCGAACCAATATTACCAGTACTGCTTTTTTAAAAGCACCATCTCAGAAGAGCAGCAGGAGTTGGATTCCCTGTGGTACAAAAGCCAGTTCCTAGTTAAGTTCTATGAAGGGAGTAGAAGACAGCACAGTAAGACAGGGTGCAGGTGTAAGAAGCACTTTGTCTTGAAGCCAAGTCCTCTGTTCTTGCAGCCAAACACACAGAATTCCTGTGCTTCCATCAGCAGAACACATCCCATCTTTAAGTGACTACCTCTTTTTCCTGGAAGGTTTAGAACATCATTTCTTTGAGACTTAGCACAGTACACCCTCCTCAGCATCACCATGTAGCCTTGTAGTGCTTTGGCAGTTTTCCTTTGTGGATTGTAGCTTGTGCTGGGCTGTAGAAGCATCTTCTACGTACCCGGAGACGTTAAATCCTTCCTAACTCTCTAGAGTGCCACAAAATCAACACAAGCTCATAGACTAGTGCCTAGAGACTGCTCAGCCTGAATTTGAGACACCCAGGGTGGCATTTTAGGAATTACTAAATTCATGCAGAAGTGCATCTGCATTTCCCCAGGCTACAGGAACACCGAGTGACCCAGCATAACACTGCTACCGCCTTGTATCTCCTGCCTTTGTAACAGCATTTTACATGCCGCTTGGTCCCTCCTCCTGAACAAAAGACAGTGGCTTGTCACAGATCCCCTCGGCTTCATGTGGAATGCCAGAAGCATGTACATACTCCTCTCTGGCTCACAACAGAACTCTGCGTAGTAAAACAGGTAGGGAAAGTTCTCACGGTTTCACATCATCTTTTAATGCGGTTTATCCTGGTGGGGTGGGATGGATTTTATAGCAAGTTTCCATCTGCCAGAGTAGTCTCAACTCAGATCCCTGAAATGGCAGTAAACGATCACGTGGTACGTGGAGATTAATCACAAAGTCATGTGCCATAAGGTGGAGCTGTTCCTACATCTTTCCACGTATCTTAAGTCTCTAGAAAAGGCTTTATGTCAAGAATGCTGCCATCATGAGTGCAGTGCTGTACAGCCAGAATCATCTCTGGAAACAAGGAGTTGGACAGTCCCCCTCTGCAAGGGCTGCATGTCACTGTGCGCTAGAATCACAGACTGGTAGGAGTTGGGAGGGACCTCTGGAGATCATCGAGTCCAACCCCCCTGCCAGAGCAGATGCACCCAGGGCAGCCCCACACAGGAACAGATCCAGGTGGGTTTGGGAATCTCTCCAGAGCAGGAGACTCACTCCACAACCTCTCTGAGCAGCCTCTTCCAGGCTCGGTCACCCTCACAGTAAAGAGCTTCCTCCTCATGTTGAGGTGGAACCTTCTATGCTCAAGTTTATCCCCGTTATTCCTTGTCCTATTGCTGGGCACTACAGAAAAGAGATTGGCTCCTTCCATTTGCCACCCACCCCTCAGATATTTATAGACATCAGTAAGATCCCCACTCGTGGAAAAGCATTTAGGAGCCAACAGCAAACAAACCCACTAAAATTCTTTACCGTTAGGAAGTCATTCCAGACGCACAACGTTAACTCATTACGTCTCTTTCTAACTTAAGGCAGCTTTCCTGGTCACGTAGCGCTGCCGCGTTGTCGTGCCAGAGCTGATAACTCTACACCCCCCTAAAGCACTGAGCCTCCTTTGGCTGAATTCTCTTCCCACCGGCAACACAGGCTTTGTGAAAAGCTGGTGGTTCTGTTCTATATAAAGGGCTTCTTCCTTTGCACCTCCCAGCAGCGCAGAGAAAACACGTTCTCCGTTTTCTGAGAAACGCTTGCAGGGAAGATGCAGAATTTCAGCCTTCAGGATGTTGCAGGAAACTTGCGTTTTCTAACAAATGTCTCATTTAAGCCAACTCTCCTGGCTTGCCTGCATGCTCTCCCTCCAGCCAACAGCAGAAGGAATAACACAGGCAAGCTGTCTCCCTTTCCTTTGCCCATCAGGGGAGTTTGCACAACCAGCTTACGAGGCATCAGATGTTGAACATGTGAAGAATCTCAGTTTTTACAGCTGTAAATTGTCATTCCAGTTCAGAGGACAGCTGAAATATTAGAAGCAGCATGACATTAATACAGGACTTACCTTTAGAGGGTGGTGGACGAGTCCTTTTAGTTTTCTCAGCATTTTTTTCCTGCAGAGACAGAAATGGGGTTTTTTTTTTAGGGCTTTTACTATGTTTAATGCTGGGAGAGAATCTTTCCTGCCCAAAGTCCAGGCACACAGCTAATTCAGGCAAGCTGTCAGAATGCTCTGCAGCAATACATTAGTCTGCTGATAATCAGCATCACTTGCCTAATAATAATAATAATAAAAAACCTAACTCCATTAATTATGTTGCCTTTCTTCAGAGGCATCTACAAAAAGAACTTTGATATTCACCTAGCGAGGAGGACAGATGTTTTTTCTGGGGAAGGGCACCTATTTTGACTGCAGCAGTAAGAGCAAGGGCTACACAGATTATTTGGAAGGAACTGGAATAATGCAGAGATTGAAGATGCTTCTGGCTTCATTCTATTACCATCTACTGCTCAACCATCTTTGATTACAATAGGAGAAAAAAAAAAAAGGGCAAAACAAAACACTTGAGCAATTGTGATGCAAAAAGAATGGCAGAAATGTAAGTTAAGTCTCATTCAAGGCCTTCTTCAAACCACTTCCTTAGGAGAAAATGATGACAACACCTAACAAAGAGGCTTCGAGAATTCTTGGTTGCCCTCAGTTACACAATGCATTCAAAATGAGCTAATTACCTTGGTAATTCCTCAGGAGGAATCACTGTCTTGGTGGAATCAGTGACTAACTGCAGCGTTAATGCTAAAGCAGACAGAGGTGATTTAACTGCACAGAGGGTCATTTCCAACCATTACTGCACAGACGGGACAAGGACTCCACACTGAAGGATTAGCATTTTGTAAAGATGCTTTCAGGTTTTCATCTAACAATTAACGCACAATAAAGGTGTGAGAAACATGCCCCGATTTTGCTGTTTCCCAAAGAAGTGATCAGCCCCTAGAGGATTTTTTTTCTAGTCATTTAACTTCACCACACAAGCGGGTGCAGCAGGAGAGGAAGGAGAAATTCCATTCCACGGGACATCCCGTTGGTTTGAGTTTTAACAGTGAAGAAAATAGGGATGGAATAAGCTCTAGGAACACGGGGGTGGGAAAAAGAAACAACCCTGAGCTAACCAGAGGGGGGTTATCTCGCCTCTGGACGGCTAAAGTCTGCCTGCTTCAGGGACCTGTTGCCCCCACGCCTTGGCCTCAGCTTTCCTGCTGCCGTGCTCCGTTCTTCTCTCCTTCTCCACACACACTGGGGTGATAGAGGCACAAAGCGCAACCCTCCGACCCGGCCGGGAACCTCGGAGAGCCCCAGTTCTCTTGGTGAAAGCCGCCAAGGCAGGAAAGGCCACCAACCTCCCGCTCCCGCCCGCCCCGGCTCCCGACAGGCCCCACAGGCCGCTTCCCCCCGCCCCAGGCCGAGGCCCCCGCCGGATCGCCCCCCGCTAGGCCCCGCTGCTCTGCGGGGGCCCGGCCTCCGCACGGCTCGGCCCGAGCGGGCGCCGCGGGCACCCGGCGATTTCCGCCGGC
>WTSP01016638.1:2398-15976 GCA_025331215.1 Actenoides lindsayi | reverse complement strand
CATCCCATCCCATCCCATCCCATCCCATCCCATCCCATCCCATCCCATCCCATCCAATCCCATCCCATCCCATCCCATCCCATCCCATCCCTGCTCCTCTTCAGTAGATCATGGGAAGAGAGGCCAACCTGTTGGCACGCAGCCCTATCATCCAACCTCTGCGGTTGTCCTCCCCTCAGACACCTCAGTTGAACATCTTCTTACACCCCTGCCTGCTTCGGGTTCCCTAACCGAGCCTCCCCTCTCCATTTTCACATAGAAAATCCTGAGCGCCTCATCAGCCGCCTGGCCACTCAGAGGCACTTGGCGGTGGGTGAAGAGTGGTCCCAGGACCTCCACAGCAGCGGCCGCACTGACCTCAAGTACTCCTATCGCTTTGTGTGTGATGAGCACTACTATGGAGAAGGCTGCTCTGTCTTCTGCCGACCCCGGGATGATGCCTTTGGTCACTTCACTTGTGGAGAGCGTGGCGAGAAAGTCTGCAACCCAGGCTGGAAAGGCCAGTACTGCACTGAGCGTGAGTGTCCACCTTCTTGTCTCCCCGGGTGCTGAATGCAACAGTGTCACCTGAGCTCTTAGAGGGGTGTTTCTCTGACATCAGGCCCCACAGAAGAAGGGGAACCAAGCTACAATAGGTGGAGGTCTGCTGTTTGTACAGGTCTGCTGTTTGTACTGGCGTGGGACGTGGGAGGTCCTCAGCATTGCCACAGAAGGTTAATGCAGATAGCCCTTTCTCAAGCTAACAGTCAGTGCCAACATAATACTCTTGCTCATTTGCTGTAGACATCATATCTGATAGCAAAATTTTCAGCATTTGCTTGAGGATTTATTAAAATACTTCGGGCCTACTTTTTATACCCAGCCACCCCTTCAATCATGGTACAGAGATATCATGATCTATAGGGTACATGGCTTCAGGAGAAGGAGATAGGCTTTGGCAACATCCATGTAGTAGGTCTGTTGGTAGATTTGTTATGGTCTGATGTCATGCCACCTTGTATTGAGAAAATTACTGGGAGGTCCCAGATATTCTCCATGGCCTCTAGGCTGTACATTTCTTACTTTGGGTATTCATAAACTACCACTAGCAGAGATTGTTGCACCTGGAGCCACAAGAACATTCAACTTTTTCCCCATCTCTCTCCTGTGCCATTGCCATGATCATTACTGCTAATAAAGTAGTGAGGGACATGAGTTTTAAAGTACGCTTGAGCTTGAAGTTGTTGAGGAATGTGGTGTGTTGATGCAACAGGAAAAGCTGGGACAGTAAGCAGATCACAGAGAGGATAGTCAGGGATGTCAGATTCTTGCAGCTTTGTACAAGATTACTGTCCTTTGTAGATACATAGCAGTGTACACCCAAACATGCACACAGAGCTTCTGCTGCAGCATGTGATGGCATTCTCTGTTTGTGTGTATGTGTGGATCTGAAGTACGCTGGCAGATGACGTACTGGGTGAGCCCTTCTCTCATTGTCAAAGAGCCAGGCAGGGAGAAACCAGTTGCAGGCTGGAAAGCAGGCTCTCAGTTTTCTTGTGGTTTTGTTTTTCTTAAAGCCCACCTAGACTGTGGTCTCAGCTAAGCTGCTATCAAGTGAGCCCAGATTGATTATTCACACTGTTAGTGATTGCTAGGATGCTTTTAGCAGTTCATGATACAGTGTTGCACAACAAACACCAGGCAGAGGGGCTCACATTTCCTTTGATAATGTTTTAAATAGGAACTACAACCTTTCCCATGATCAAAAGTGCCTAGCCCAGTTGTGTCAAGGGGTGGGGAAAGAGGAAGCATTTTGATAATGAGCTCTTTCGGGGCTGTCAGCACTTTTAGATGCCTGTACATTGCCGCTCTTTCCATAGCAAAGCAGAAGGCTGTCCATTTTTCTTGACTTGTTACATACACTCTTCACTCTGCTTTCCCTCTCAAAAAACCTCAGCTTGTAACAGTGATGCAAACCTACTAGGCAGAGGAGATGTGTTTATGTGTGCATGCAAAAAGAATGTTTTGCCGTTAGCAAGTGGAGCTGCCAGCCACAGATTGCTTCCCGTCGCCTTGCCCCCAGCTCCATTCTTTCCAACTTGGAGGCGATCTGATTATCAGCGCCGATTCTTTCTTTCTTTTTCTTCCCCCCCTCCCCTCCCTTCTCCTAGCATGCCATTGTCTCCGGCTGGCTTTGTTGAATTAAAACTTTGCAGTGCCTGCTTAATGAGTTCCATAACCAGGCAAAGTAATGAGCAGAAGTCCCTTTTTTCCCTTCCCTCATCCTCCCTCCCGCTGGCCCGCTTACCTCTTTTACCAGGGCTGCACCCACCCGTCTGCCTCTTGTCAGAGTGGGGCAGGGGGGGGTGTGGGGTGGGGAGGGGTAAGGAGGGAGGAAGAACTTTAGACTTATTTATTTGAATAAGAAAAAAAAAAAAAAAGAAAAAGTTTTTTTGCAGCAAAATCACGCGCGTGCCATAGATTAGCTGTGGGCAGGGATAGGCTACCCAGCCACCGGCCGCCGGCCCCATTGGCTCCAGGGCTGGGGTATTGTTGCAGTGGGGCAGCTGCTGGGAGAGAATAGACAATAGAGCAGCTGTCTTGCACTGGCACCCTGCACACCAGCTGTCCACTCTTATCTGCACACACACTTTCGGGGGATATTAAGAGGTGGAGCTGTGTGCATAGAATTGGAAAAAAGGACTTCTGACCCTCACTGGGAAGGGAAGGGGGGTGAGGGGCTGTGGGGAAGGGAGCAATTGTGAGCCCTCTTTTGTCTGTGTGCAACTGTATTAAGAAGAATGCTCATCCCCGGTGATAAGTAAAGTGCCCAGTTATGGGGCGAGATCAATACTCCTGCAGACTCCAAAGATTAACTCAGCTGTGCTTAACTGTCCCGACCTAGTAAAAGGGGCTTGCTCCCCACCCGCAAGGTGCTCTCGGGATTGGACTTGTAAAAAGGAGGCGTTCGGCCCTGGTGCTGATGTGTCTCCCTGCTTGGTTTGTTTACAGCGATTTGTTTGCCTGGATGCGATGAGCAGCACGGCTTTTGCGACAAACCTGGGGAATGCAAGTAAGTTTTCCATTCCTCCTGCCTCCTTCTTTGTCTTTAACATTGATGCTCTGGTGTTAAGTAAGCCATTGCTGATTCGAATGGTCTATTTAAATGCCTTTCTTCATATTAGATGGTAATTTGAGAAATCCAGGTGATGCCAGATCAAAGTATTAATCTACAAGTCAAACATCAGTGCCATTAATATTAACCTAATGAGTTTACGGTGCTGTGTGTAAGGTTTAGCTGTTTGTTATTAGAGTAAACATATTAACTACCTGGAACCATGGCTCTATCTAAGGAAGTGGAAGAAATAGCTGGGGCTGATGAAAGCTGATGCTACAGATGGACTGGGTGACTTTCTCACATGAAGGATCACTGAGGGCTTTTAGGAAACTTGATCCCTGGCATCAATGTGTTTGCAGAGTTTGCGATAGGGTTTCCAACTGTGAGAAGTCTAAATCTGACAAGACTTTGTTGTTGGTTTTTTTTTTCAGATGCAGAGTGGGTTGGCAGGGACGATATTGTGATGAGTGCATCCGATACCCAGGCTGCCTTCATGGTACCTGTCAGCAACCGTGGCAGTGCAACTGCCAGGAAGGCTGGGGTGGCCTTTTCTGCAACCAGGGTGAGTTCTTAGTCCTCGCCTGAGCTTCTGTTTTAAAACGCAGAAAGCAAGTGGCTATTTCCAGCTCATCTACCCTGTGCTAGTCTTGCAAAGTGTCTTGACTTCCCTCTCTTTTACAGACCTGAACTACTGTACACACCACAGGCCCTGCAAGAACGGTGCCACATGCACCAACACTGGTCAGGGGAGCTACACTTGTTCTTGCCGACCTGGTTACACAGGCTCTAACTGTGAGATTGAAATCAATGAATGTGATGCCAACCCTTGCAAGAATGGTGGAAGCTGCACTGTAAGTTTGAGTAGCTTGTGCCATCTGAAACCCCAAGGGAGGAGTTAATGTCAGTTTTACTGATTTTTTTTTTTTCCTTTTTGGATTTCAAAGCAACTTCAGATAAATATTTTGACCATTTCTCATTTCTTCCCCCCAGGATCTCGAGAACAGCTATTCCTGTACCTGCCCTCCAGGCTTCTATGGTAAAAACTGTGAGCTGAGCGCAATGACTTGTGCTGATGGACCATGCTTCAATGGTGGGCGATGCACTGACAACCCTGATGGTGGGTACAGCTGCCGCTGCCCACTGGGTTATTCTGGATTCAACTGTGAAAAGAAAATTGATTACTGCAGTTCCAGCCCTTGTGCTAATGGTAAGAACAAACATGCTACAGTGACCCTCTAAAAGGAGACCATCCAGTTACTTTGGCTTCTTGTCTGGAGTACATAACAAGGCCTACTGATCAGTCATGGTCCGTATCATGTCAATAGTTGACTTGGTGGAGGAACTGTACTTAAAAAGTAATTATGTGGTTCGGGCCACTGTTTCTCAAGGGGTGACTGTGACCAGGTAACTTGACCTGAGGCTTCATGAATAAAAATGTGGAGGATTACACGTGCCAGTGTTTTGCAAAGACTATTTGGGATTGCTGGGTGCAAAATTCCATACAAATACTAAATATTATTACTTGTAATCTGGTAACAGTAATCTTCCTGTTTTGATTAAACAAGTGATGACTTTCTTTACTGCAGCCCTCTTTATTCATTGCCACTCAAACTCTGTAATGTGAGATTTTGCTGTTAACCCGATCTGGACTAACTTTATTGTCCAAGCTGAGTGAAATGTTAAAAAGGGAGTAGGATGGAGAATAAAAAATAAATCTGATTAATAAATAACTTCCTTAAAAAAAACCCTGCATTTTTTTATGGTGGTTCAGACTTGTCAAACGTTGAGCTAACCACTCAAAAAGAAAGCTTTTCTCAGTTGCCAGTTGTGATGGTCACCCTGAGAGCATGAGGTGGGATGCTGTAAGCTCTAGCTGCCCACTGCTCAACACTCGTCCCCTTTGATGTCTTGCAGGAGCCCAGTGTGTTGATCTGGGGAACTCCTACATATGCCAGTGCCAGGCTGGTTTCACTGGGAGACACTGTGATGATAACGTGGATGACTGTGCCTCCTTTCCCTGCGTCAACGGAGGGACCTGCCAGGATGGTGTCAATGACTATTCCTGCACCTGCCCTCCGGGATACAACGGGAAGAATTGCAGCACCCCAGTGAGCAGATGTGAACACAACCCCTGCCACAACGGGGCCACCTGCCATGAAAGAAACAACCGCTACGTCTGTGAGTGTGCCCGGGGGTACGGCGGACTCAATTGCCAATTTCTGCTCCCTGAGCCGCCTCCGGGACCAGTTATCGTTGACTTCACTGAGAAGTATACAGAAGGCCAGAACTCCCAGTTCCCCTGGATCGCCGTCTGCGCCGGGATTATTCTGGTCCTCATGATGCTGCTGGGGTGTGCTGCTGTGGTTGTCTGCGTCAGGCTTAGAGTGCAGAAGAGGCATCACCAGCCTGATGCCTGCAGGAGTGAGACAGAGACCATGAACAACCTGGCGAACTGCCAGCGTGAGAAGGACATTTCTATAAGTGTCATTGGTGCTACTCAGATTAAAAACACAAATAAGAAAGTAGACTTTCACAGCGATAACTCTGATAAAAATGGCTACAAAGTCAGATACCCATCAGTGGATTACAATTTGGTGCATGAACTCAAGAATGAGGACTCTGTTAAAGAGGAGCACAGTAAATGTGAAGCCAAGTGTGAAACATATGATTCAGAGGCAGAGGAGAAAAGTGCAGTACAACTAAAGAGGTATCTCACATATGAGCATGGGGGGCAGCTTGACTCTGAAGGGGGTGTGTGTGTCTCATAGGTAGCGTTAAGCAACAGCCATCTGACCTGTGTTGTTTCTCTTTGTCTTCAATAGTGATACTTGTGAAAGAAAACGACCAGATTCAGTATATTCCACTTCAAAGGACACAAAGTACCAGTCGGTGTATGTCATATCAGAAGAGAAAGATGAGTGCATCATAGCAACTGAGGTTAGTATACTACCTGGCAGTTGGAACAGCAGTGAAAAGTCTTGGTGCACAGTCCTCATCTAACACCTGTCAGAACAGCTAAGCTCTTTTCCATGGTGCCACAGCAGTTTGTACCTGTTGAAACCCACCCAGCTTGAGTTTGTCCTGCTGTAGGTGTTGTAAAGACAAGCCCAGTGACTTGTTGCTGTAGATGTTATGGCTACAACAACTTCTGCAGACAAGGGTAAAGTGATAGTGTGGCTTTGGTCTGCTGTCCTACCCTTCATGTGCTTCATGAAGAGTCTATTCTTGCCCAGTATAGAGTCCTGACCCTCTAAAGCCTCACGGCCCTCTTCTTACTTTCTATTAATCTCTCCTGACCTTTGCTTATGTTTTCTCTCACCAGGTGTAAAACAGAGGTGATATGTCAAGGTGGTTGTTCAGAACAATTTCAGAGGAGACGTGCCCCGATGAATGCTGCTGAAAGAGGAATGGGTGATAGATTCCTTCACTGACTGCTGCTGAGAAACTAAATTCAGGCTTGAGCTGGTTCTCTACTGAAGTTAGCAAAGTGACTGCAAAATAAAGAAACAAGATGGACACCAGGCAAGGGTCTGTGTTCAAGGATTACTGTTGCACTGCCTTTTATGAATTTTATCATTGCACTATGGTCAGTTGCTTTTCTATATATATTTAAATGAATGGACTTAATTACTACATAAGAAGCATGCACTGCCTGAAGTGTATATTTTCGATTCTTATGAGCCAGTCTTTTCTTGAATTAGAGACACAAACACTGCCTTTATTGTCTTTTTTGATACTAAAATGTGTTTTTACTAGGTGAGAAAAAGTGTGTTATTTTTTGAATCTGTAAAAATATTTTCATGATAATTGTAAAGCTTGAGTATTTTGTGATGTTCATTTTTTTATAATTTAAATTTTTTGGTAAATATGTACAAAGGCACTTCGGGTCTATGTGACTATATTTTTTGTATATAAATGTATTTATGGAATATTGTGCAAATGTTATTTGAGTTTTTTTTACTGTTTTGTTAATGAAGAAATTCATTTTTAAAATATTTTTCCAAAATAAATATTATTAATGATAGCCAGAATGCTATGTTTATTCCATAACCAATGTTGAACTGACTGAACCTTTCAACCAGGCATATAACAGACCTCTGTGGACTCATGGGTGGATGGGGTAGGACTGAGACCTATCACAAAGAAGAGGGAACAACTTGTTCTGTGTTGACCTCTCCTCCTTCCCCTCCTAACCTTCTGTACTGTTGACCCCATGGTTGTGCTCACTCTTAACCCAAAGGCAAATGTCTATCAAAACCTGGAGTAATGTTTGCTCAGTCATGTTGGGCTGTTTAAATGTAAAGACATACAGCATCACTTCCCAGGGAAGAGCAAGGTAAATGCACTCTGTTGCAAACCAGGCATGGGGCTCGTCACGACTCAGCTCTTCATTCCTCTCAACCTCAAACACTTGCTGAAACCCAGGGGAGTTTGAGACACTCAGGGCATGCCAGTAGGGGCCTCCAGCTCAGGTCCTTGTTACACACCATGGCATGTGCACTCCCCCAGTCACACTCACCAGGGGTAGCATTTCCCTCTCCGGGAAAAAGTGACACTGAATTAACCGGTGGCCACAACTCTCCTGGCTATGATACCTGTCTGAAGTGTTGCATCTTTGGTTTCAACTCTGCCCCTTGTGCCTGCTGTCTTCGTGTTGGGGCAGGGTATGATCCCATCCTTTGGCTTGGCCCCAAACACTCAGGCAATTTCCCTGACTTGTTTTGCCCTAACTAGCTCTTCTTCAGGTTATAATGTGTGTTAATTAGCAGACACCCTTCAGAAACAGGCCAAGTATTCTGCCACTGTTGGGAAGAAAAGGAAAATCTAGGAAATAATTTCCTTTTTGATCCATTAAAGCTGAATCCCAATCATTGTGGGCTACCTCCCGCAACTTCAGGGAGCCAATGAAAATCCTCCATTCTCATTCCCTTCAGGGGAGGGGAATAGCATGTATAATCAAGCAATTATTGCAGCTGGTGATCTTTAACTGTAAAGTATATATATGCCCACCTTGTTTTAGTCTGTGTAAGTACATGAACTGCTGGAACTATCCTTTGGTATGATATCAGTGGAAAACTCACAGTGACTGTAGGGGCTTGCCTGTCTATAAGGCCTTCTTGCTAAGCCAAACCTTAG
The DNA here is from genome assembly GCA_025331215.1 of Actenoides lindsayi. Classification (NCBI taxonomy): domain Eukaryota; kingdom Metazoa; phylum Chordata; class Aves; order Coraciiformes; family Alcedinidae; genus Actenoides; species Actenoides lindsayi. The sequence goes on along the minus strand of WTSP01016638.1, from coordinate 7,743 downwards.
GCAAGATCTAGTGACTCACTTCTCATGAAGTGACCTGACACTCATCCTACCCATTTATCCCAAAGTGTCTTTTTAGGGAAAGTTTTCATGAGGAGACTGACATTAGGTATTAAAACCCAGCCTGTCAGTGATGGTCTGAACAGCATTTGCAATCTGAGCAGTAACGTAACAACCTGCCAATAACCAGTCAATGCATCATATATTAAACGAGGCTTGATGGTGTGTATAGCAGCAGGTGTTCAGAGCAACATAATCTCACAGATTGGACAAACAAGTGAGCTTTGGTAAGTTCTATTGCCATCTCTGTTGCTGATTTGCTCTTCAACCTTGGGCAAATCACTTTATCTCTGTTTGCTCTTCTTTCCAAGCTTTTTGGAGAAAGTTGTCTTAGGATGTACTGCAACTTGCACAGTCAGTGCCACGGTCTCAGCTGAGCCTTCTGAATTCTGCTTCTGTAGAAAGAGCAGTAATGAACAGAAAGTCATTGATGGCCGAGTGCTTCTATAACATCAGGTCTTTACAGCTACAGGAAGTACTACTTTAATATGGTGTTGGGTAAAAGTCTGGAAAAGCACAGAGATCCAGCTCTTTTAAAGAGGCATTGCATCGACATCTACCTAACTTTGTTTAAAAATAAAACAGCTTCAGAAAGCTCAGTTTGTCCAAGTGTGCTAATTCCCAGAAGTGCTGAGCTTGGTGAGCGAAAGAAAATGTACTGTGAGCAAAGAGAAGGGCACAGTCTTGTCCTTCTGAAGCACCTTCTGAAATGATGACTATACAGATGAACCCAATGGCTTCTTTCATTTCTGTCTTGAGCAGGGTTGGAGCTACTGCCACGAGCAGGATTTATTTCTTGTACAGGCTTATTAAGTCCCCCAAACCTAAGTGTATGCATATACAGGGCCTCTTGGTGACCAGAACAGGTTGAGACATGTAGTGTAGAGCACTGGATCCACGTTCCTCACCTTTAGTACCTGGGCCTTTATGGAGAAAAAAATTGATGATTTATGCAGAGGGTGGAAATTGTTCCTGTGTTTGCATGAGAGAGAGTGAGCGGCACATGCAGGTGGTGCACACCACGGGCAAGGGGCAGCAAAGGTGCCTGCCTGCCTTGGCCCTGCCAGGGCATCCCTTGCTGGAAGACGGGAGCTCTGCTGCCAAAAAGCTGCAGGAACCTCCCTGTCAGCAGGGTCTCCGAAAGGCCTCCTCGTTCTAAAATGAGAGGAGAGCTTGCCCAGGGAGGCCATTTAGCCGGGACAGCTGAGAATTCAGGGCCTGGTCCAAAGCCCATTAAAATTAATGGAAAGGCTCCAACGAGCTGCAGGGACACATGGCACCGTGCCCTTCCTGACACAGCACATCTCCGTCTCTCCCCGGAGAAGCTGCACGTACCAATGCAGCGCGTGTCCCTGAGCGTGGGGGATGTAAAAGTCCACGGCTGATCTAGTCAGGTGTGACCCCAGACGGCTCGTCCCCCTGGTGCCACCCCATGAGCTGTGCCAGGACCTTCAGGGCCTGAGGTCACTCAGGCCGTCTCGCTGTGGCACCATCCCTTCATGCCCCACCTCAAAGTGCAACATCTCCTCCTCCTCGCCCTGCAGTAGCCAGGGAAACCTTGGCCTCATTAGGTGCCAGGTCTCAACAAGGTGGCTGGAGAGGGCACCCCTCAACCCATGCCTCTGCCTGCAAACCTGTTTCCCTGTGGCAACCAGTATTTGCAAGGTTGGAGTAGACAGGACACGTCAGGAACTTAGAGGCACTGAAACAGCAGGAGAGTTTAGCTGCAGGGAGGTATTAGATGCCCTTTTTGTGGAAGCGGACTTTTTAAGTGAGGTGTGTCACAGATTTCAAAATGTAGGAAGATTTGTGTTCAGGGAGTATATCTTAGGTTTAATTGCAAGACATGGGTTTATAAATTGTTTTAAATTGATATTTGTGCTTACTCTGTACACAGTGCAAGAGGACAGCTTGGGTGTCAGGAAACTTGGGTACTATTCCTGGCTCCACCACAGACCTGATGTGTAACCTTGGGAGAGGAAGGATGGTCTTGTGGTCAAGGCGGTGCAGAGAGACTCAGGAGGGCCCCCTTCTATTTCCAGTGCTCCCTCCAGACTTCCTGTGCAACCTTGGACCTGTGTCACTTAATCTTTCCAGGACCTTAGGAAAATGGGGGCCTCCTGGTTGTGCTAACAAGGAGAAGGTCATTTGTGCTTGTGAGAGGATACCACAGTGATGGGGAATGTTAAAATACCCTCCAAGGTGAGTAGGGCTATTTCCTATCTCTTCATGTCAGATTGCTTGTCCTGTGAGGTGGCGAGCTATTTTTGCAAAGTGCTTTCAGAAGTTTGCATGGAATAACGACCTCTATCACAATTGAAACATCCATCATCTCAGGGAGGATACGTAAACCCTGCACTGGCAGCAAGAAGACAAACTGTCAGGGGGAGGGAGGCAGCTGCAGTGGTGTAAATGTGTGCACAGTGTGTGTAGCAGGAACGTGATGCAACTGTGTGCCCACAGCCCAGAAAGGATGCCACACACAGCAATGCTAATGTGGGAGGTCACAGTGCCACCAGTCTCTTCTCAGAGACCAGCACCTGCGATCAGGGTCTCTAGCTGGCTCTCTGCTGTAGCAGACTCTCTTCCAGCAAAACCAATTTACAGGTGAAGATATAGATTAAACTGGGTTTGGGACTATAAGGGACAAAGAGGAAATCTGCAGAAATGATAGAGATGGGAATTCTCCATGGGAGAGAATTCTGTTAGTTTAATTAAATCCCAGAGAGAACTCTGGGAAACCTTCCTGTTATGGCCTAACATCCAAAGTCATATATTTCAAAGAAAAATTACTTGAGAACTACTTTTAGGCCAAATCCCCAAATGGAGTAGCAATCTGTCAAGATGCCTGACATCTACTTGTGTCAGATGGAGAGCCCTCCTTCCCTCCTAGAGAGCTACTTTTTTTACCTGGCTTTCTGCCTGTGTTGCTGTTACCTACTATGAAAGTCAGAGAGATCAAGAGCCTGGCCAGAAAAGATTCAACGTATGCCATGAGGCAGATTTTCGGATGAAACTTGAGGTCTACTGTTGTGAAAATGTGTTGGTTGATCCTGCTGCTCACAGTGAGGCAAAGGTGGATGTCAGACCCACCGCTGTCTCGGGCCTGCTGCCTGGTCAGCAGCGCAGGGAGACTGGGGAGATGGGGCTGGAGGTCACAACATCCTTGTGACAGGTTAACATTTTTTCTTAGGAAGAAATATGCCTGGTTATTTTCTCCTGCTGCTGAGGCCTCATCTCCTGCATCAATAAATTCAACACTGCATGGGGTTGCTTTCTGGCCCTACAGCCAGCTGGTATGGATTGGTCTGCATCCATAATGTTAAACTGCCCTACTCTCCCAAACCAACTGGTCACACCCACACTGCCTGTGGGGATGATTCCTAGGAACAGCCTGGAACACTGCTAACTGTGGGGGTACAAGAATGGCAGGGACCACTGCAGCAATGCAACAATACAGGTTATTGTGTTCCAGAGACCAGAAGCTGCTTAATTTCCTAGCACAGGTGTAACCAGAGCATCTTAGCTAGTGCCACATTCAGGAATGCCTTGCTCCTTGGCATGGACGAGGAATGCTGTGTGACAGCTGTGGGGGTAACTGTGAGGGTCAGTGCAGACTCATGTCACCTGCTAGGGGCAACTAAATAAACTGGCATGGCTTACTTTAAAGCCTCCCCTACGCATTGGTTGTATATGACCAGGGTGATTTTTTTCATGGTATAAAACTATACCAGCTGTACAGCCATCGTGGATGCCACTACATTAAAAGTAAAGTCACGTCAGCAGTGCAGATTATATATCTAAACTGCGCTGGTAAAAGCAACTTTGTACCACTGTGTTCTCCATAGCATGGCTGTGCAACTATAAAGACACAGGTATAAGTCAGAAAATACATGGCTGTTAGGACAAGGCTTGACCACTTACAGCTGTGTGAGCTCAGGGCTGCCAGTTAGCCTCTGTATATCCACAGGGTCATTTCCCAGGGTGCTGAAGGCTAAGCAGGAGAAAGGATCAGGACAGGGGTGTCCTGTGTTCTTTTTTTTGTAGCATGAAACTGGAACTTTGTGAGGACAGCACTTTCTGTGGGAAAGGACAGAGCAGATAGACAACTCTGACCAACCTTTCATGTGAGAAGGATGTGCTGCAGAGCCAGTTCTGCACCCAGCTCCCACCACTGCCAGGATGTTCATGCTGGAGGCAGTTGGTGATCATTTCTAATCAGAATTATTACCTAGTAGAAAATTATGTTTTTCCACAACACTTCAAAGTCAGTATTTTTATGAAGGAGATTTTTCAGTGGGAAAACAGTTTTTCAGCTATGGTAAACTGAAATATCCCCTGGAAAAGCTCTCATGAGTTTCACTTTCTTCATGCAGCAAGATAGCAAAATAACAAGTAAGTACTTCCCGGCAAACAGTACATTAGCTGAAAACTTCCTTTTTTTTTTTTTTTTTTTTTTTTTCCCAAAAATAGAATTGATCCAGGAATTTTATCACATTACAACTAATGTGAACATCTTTAAAGACAAGTTCTCCCTCTCATTCCATTTTCTGGCCCAAAGTAGTACTTTAGTGGCCCGAGGAAGGTTGTATTTAACACAAGCAAACTACAGGATTTGGCCATATGTCGGAAAACACTTTTAATGGTAACCTGCACGAGAAAAAAGTGATATCTTTGAGAACATCTAATTACATGAGGCAGAAAGCATTATGTGATATAAACTCCTAGCACAGAAGGCTAATATTTTACCATTAATATAAATAAAGTCTCTTCAGAATGTTTTCAACAGGCATAGAGTCAAGATACCTCATCAACATTTAAAATAAAAATTTTACTCAGGAGAATCAGGCCTACAACACTTGAATTTACATCCCACATCCAAGATAATTTGGCTATCAGTTCGGTGCTTTCTTTTTCAAGGCATTAAGAGATTTTTCTTTATGAGGTTTTCCATATATGCAAATGTGGGTGTTTACAAAGGCCGCCTGTCTGAAAAATGCAAGCCCCTGCTTCAGTCTGGTTTTACCTTGGTTTGAATCAAAGGGCCCGTGGAATTCTCCATTGCCCCTCAGTGGTGATGGTTTGGCACAGCTGCTGCTGCTGCTGCTGTGATTGTCTTTGGAAAAGTCAGATGCCGACACTTGCTCAAAGCAAGCGGAATTGTTCAGAGCAAAAAACTATTGTGGAACAATTACATATGGTGCTTGTCATAGACTTCTTTCTTTCTTTCTTTCTTTCTTTCTTTCTTTCTTTCTTTCTTTCTTTCTTTCTTTCTTTCTTTCTTTCTT
>WTSP01016637.1:0-11364 GCA_025331215.1 Actenoides lindsayi | reverse complement strand
CCTTTCCTCATAAGAGACATGCTCCAAACCCTTTACTAGCTTTGTAGCCCGCCTCTGTACCCTCTCCAGCACCTCAATGTCCTTCTTGTAGAGAGGGGCCCAAAACTGGACATAATATTCAAGGTGCAGCCTCACCAAAGCTGAGTACAGAGGAATGATGACTTCCCTGCTCCTGCTGATCACACTATTCCTAATCCAGGCCAGGATGCTGTTGGCCTTCTTGGCCACCTGGGCACACTACTGGCTCATGTTCAGGCAGCTGTCAATCAACACCCCTAGGTCCTTCTCTGCCTGGCAGCTCTCCAGCCACTCCTCCCCAGGCCTGTAGCACTGTTGTTGTGGCCCAAGTGCAGGACCCAGCATTTGGCTTTATTGAAGCTTATAAAATTGGCCTTAGCCTAGTGATCCAGCCTATCTACATCCCTTTGGAGAGCTTCCCTACCCTCAAGCAGATTGACACTTCCACCTAGCTAGGTGTCATCTGAAAATTTACTAAGAGTGCACTCTATCCCCTCATCCAAATCATTGATGAAGATGTGAAACAGGAGTGGCCCCAGTACTGAACCCTGGGGGACACCACTCATGACTGGCAGCCAACTGGATTTAACTCCATTGATCACAACTCTTTGGACTCATCCATCTAACCAGTTTTTCACTCAGGAACATGTATGAAAAACTTGTATGAAAAAATAGTCTTGAAGGTCTCTATGTAACTTCCCCATGCTGAGACAACTAGCTTTTCACTTCTGTTCTCTGTTTTCTTGTCTTTTAAACAACAGTTTTATCTATATAATGTAGTGATGCCCCATTTGACCACAGCCTTCATTCTCAGCTGGTAATGATCACAATAGCTCTATCACTACAGTCATCATAACACATGGGAACATAATGTAGGTGCCAAGTGCAGTCCTGTTCTTGGGTGAGAATCAAGCGTAAGTGATGCAGCTAATTCAACTTCCAAACCGTCCTCCAAGATTCAGTTGACACACCCCAGTCTAGTTCAGCACGCCTCAGAACACTTTATTGTACAGTATCGATTTATCCTTTGGTTGCTCAAAATATTTTCACAGTTACTTTAGAAGCTATAGTTTTCTAATGACTGTTCCCCTTATGAAAATTTGACCTAGATTGCAATCAAGTCTAAGCATTTAATCACTTGTGTAATGTATATGAGTCCTTTTTTTTCAAAATAAGTTGTTGTTATTGTGTAATGTTTCACAATTAAAATGATTTACTACGTCTAGCATACCCACAACAAAATAATATTCCTCGATGTAATATGGTATACGTAAGGCAAGTTACTGAAAATTACAGTTTTGTTTATTGGCATATATGTATTGTTTTCCCTTAGTTTGTATGCTAACATTAGTGCATTTTGACACAGAAGAAATAACATATGCAGCTGTTTAGAATCATCAGAGTGAACAAAAAAGTCATATTTAGGTGTGAAAAGAACATTTTCATGCTTAGATAGCTCCAAAGTAACTCTTATTTTCCTACACTTTCAAAAAATTCATCTTTAAGTTGAAAATGAGCATGAAAAAATTAGCTCAAAGGGTTTGTGGTCTATTTTGAAAGCTATAAGCAACAAACAATGCTTAAAGTCTCCATTCAGGGCTATACTTCCAGTATCATATTACTATAGGCACTAATTCTGTATGTATTGACTGTAGACATTGCAAGACTATTTTTTTTTTTTAAATATTATGAAGTACAGTTTCCAAACCAGACATGAACTCTTTGCCCTAAATAAGATAAGTACTTTAAAATTGTATGCACTAAGTACTAATGATCTTCTTAATGTCTCATGAATCCCAAATAAATGGCATACTCTGGAAACTGGATGTGTTATACAGCTTCATATGCTTTTCTAGAATGTCCTTTCTCCCATTCATTCATGTTTTTTCAGGTTTCCTACTGTCTTTTTGTCTCTGTCTTCTTTTTTATTCTCATTGAAGCAAGTAAAATTTTATTTGTGAAACCACTGACACTAGAGTGCTTTTTAGTATTTTCTTGGATTTAGTCTTTAAAGCTAACTTTTGGATAGATATTATCTCTATGTCAGTGCTGAGCTAACCATCACTGGGAGTATGATTTGCTCATCTCATTGCCTGGTATTTAGTATCATAGAAATTTCTCAGTAGACATCAGACAATTTATTTCCAGATATAAGAAACAAAATATTATAATTTAGTAAAGAATTCATAGTCTGTATGAATGTTCACTTACAGGTCCCTGCGTGCAAAGTTCTCCCACTTCTCCTCTCACAATCTATTATCCTGGAGTAGCCCAGCTGATGTAGACAGCAATCAATGTGTCTCTCAACAGTATTACATGAGAAAAATACCGTGCCTCTTCAACATCTTTTATGAAGAGGTGAACCTTTTTTTTTCAGAGCATGGAGTTAGAAACTTTGGAATGAGTCTTTCGGCTTTACTTTTCCTTGTTCTGTGTGTGCCTAGTGTCTAAGAGATTTTTTAGCCTGCACAGACCATGCAGTTGTGAGTATGATAACGATGAAAACATATGGATGACTCTGTACCTGTGTCTGCACCCATGTCCTTATTCTTATTTCCTTGTACAGATGTAACCAGGGTAAGCACTAAATTCTTATGACTCAAAATTTCTTGATCACCTAAGGATCTGGAGCATGTAAAAAAGTTAACCAGTTTTCCTAGCCAAGCTCCCAGTCTCCTGCTTGAACTCTGTCATGACTCAGTCTCTAAAAAAGTACCTCAGCTTTTTATAGATCTCTGAAATGGCAGTATTAATTAGTCTTGCTCTGACTGGTCAATGTAAATAGGCTATGTCTGCATTAGCAATCACTGTGGTAGAATACACATACACCCATAGAGTAAAGCAGTTGGTGCTGAAGACCTGATGTCCCCGCTGAACAGTTCAGGTATTTCATTTTGGAGTAGCTTTTGTCTAGTCCCGTGAACTGAAAGTCTATTAGCAACTTGACCACACTAGGTATCCTTCTGGTATTTTCTTGTTCCATTTCCAAAAAGAACTCATTTCTGTGATATGAAACAAAGTATATGGGGGAAACGGGGAGATTTGCTTCAAAATAATCTTGGTGGTATCTAAAACTCAATATAGATGTATGCACAGCAGGCAGGAGTGAGTCCAGTGCATAGCATCTGCGTTGGCTATGAACACAAAACAAAGACAGATGAAACAGTGTGACAGCATGACTTTTGGTAAAAATGTTTTCCTGGGAAGAGTAACAGCTTGATTTTACCCCTACGTCATTTGTTGTCATCCTCCATGAAGGCCCCTCAGCAGTTAAAAGACTAAACTTGTACTCTACAGAATAGTCTCCCACCTTTATTCTGTGCTGGATAATTGTAGAGGTGCCAGTATAAGAATAATAGGATCAAATTGGGATCAGGAGATCAGATATACTGATCTACTGTCTTAACAGCTAAGGCACATCTAGTGGAAAAGGTTTTGAGTCCTCCTTCCAAGTATATCTCTCTTTTTCATTGAAAGGTTATGGTTCTGTGGGACACATGTGAAAGGTGCACATGCATTTGGTCAAAATATAATTGCATACAGTGCTTATGAGTTTGTGTATGGGATAAATGCTTTTGAAGCGTGTGCCATTAGGTGTTTAATATCTGTACCTGGTATTCAGATGAGCACTCAGAGATAGAAGGTGAAATCTCTTATCTCTAATCTCTATCTGGATTGTGTTAATGTTTGAGAAAACTTACAGAGATCTTCTCTTCCTAAATGTTTAGGGAAAAAAAACCACAAGTATCTTAATAAGAAATAAAAATAAAGAGGATGGAAAGTGGTTTGCACACCTCTCAGAAATGTTTACCACCTCATTCTGGAGTAATCCATCACTTCAGTGTCACAGAGCAGATTTTTTTCATTAGCCCAAACTGTTTTCCTTCTACTCTGAAGATCTTCTACCACAGGAGATAAGAGGTTCAGTTGTAACCTCTAGAACATCCTGTTGTCTTTCCACTGTGGTGTCCATCCTTTTGTTATCATAAGGTCTCAATCAACTTATGATTCAGGATTCAGCTCTACACCAAAAATATAATAGAATGTAAGTTAAATTATCTGCAAAAAGAAATCTGGTAACAAATAACTCTATATGCTAGCTTATGAACAGTATAGATATTTTTATTTCACCATTTATTACACTAATATATAGAAATAGGTAGAAGAGTATAAAATATTCCTAATAAAGTTTATTTTATTTAATTTTACATCTGATTTTCAAGTCTGATAGTAAGACAAATCTGCATTTAATGTTAATTGTTAGTGCCTCACAAAGTAGATGTTATTATTATTTAGGATTCAAGAATATCTGCATTTCTCTATAGTATAAAATTTTTAGCATCGTTTTGAAAACTCACTTTTTCCATGGATTGGAATTGATAAGCTCAGTAACTGAGAGACTGGTTTTTAGAGTATATTAGTTCTAATTTGGAAGTATAATTACAAAGGCTGCTGGGAGGGTCATATTTCAAAAATAATGATGTTAAATCTCTCCTGTAGGAAGGATCTTATGTTTCGAGAATCTGTTTCCTTCTACTTAACTGATTGGTAATTCCTTACTGTCATTATGAACACAGGAGAATTGCCTGATAGAAGGATAAATTATTCGAGGTTTTTGGAATCAACAGTTTTATGTTACTTTCCTTCTGATCTAAAACTTAAAGTTGATGGATTTCAGTTCTTCACTTCAAAAGGTTTAAACTAACAAAAAAGAGATACAATACAATGCTATGAGACTAATGGTCTGATATTCTAAAATACCTTAACACAGGCTTTTTCAGTACACAAAGAAGGACAAAAAAGATTTAGATGTGAAATATCCTGAATTTTAGTTATAAGTTTCACACTATTTTTTAATTCCCTCACTGAACCAAAAAAGTACTGATCATACAAGATAGTTACAAAGTTACTATCTTTGTACACAACTCAAGCTCTCAAGGTTTTATTTAAGGGAAAACTAGAAAACTTTTTTAATTTCCTCATTTCAGATTCAGAAGGGGAAAAGAAAAAAATGAGTCATTGTCTGTCTAACTGTTCAGAAGATTTTTATGAAAATTGTATCCAGACTGAAATAGTGCATGTTATCATAGAATCATAGAATGCTTTGGGTTGGGAGGGACCTCTAAAGGTCAGTTAGTCCAACCCACCTGTAGTAAACAGGGACAACCTCAACTAGATCAAGTTGCTCAGAGCCTCATCAAGCCTGACCTTGAATGTCTCCAGGGATGGGGCCTCCACCACCTCCTGGGCAAGCGGTTCCAGTGTTCCACTACCCTCATAGTGAAGAACTTCTTCCCAATGCCCAATTTAAATCTACCCTTCCCTAGTTTAAAACCATTGCCCCTTGTCCTACCACTATATGCCCTTGTAAACAGTCCCTCTCCCGCTTTCCTGTAGGCCCCCTTCAGGTACTGGAAGGCCACTACAAGGTCTCCTCAGAGCCTGCTCTTCTCCAGGTTGAACAAACCCAACTCCCTCAACCTATCCTCATAGGAGAGGTGTTCCAGCCCTCTGATCATTTTTGCGACCCATTCCATGAGGTCCATGTCTTTCCAGTGTTGAGGGCACCAGAGCTGGATGCAGTAGTCCAGGTATCTTCTGATTTTGCTGCATTTAAATCTCCTGTGGTTGCCCTGGGTCTCTTCACAAATGTGATGATAGTAAACTGCAAAGAGACATACCTTGTAAAATGTTGGATACCTTCTACTCAGTTCTAAACTTGAAGATAACACATTTTTTTGATATATATATTTTTAAAATATAGGAAATGGATTTTTTTGTTTTTGTTTTTGTTTGTTTGTTTGGGGTTTTGTTGTTGGTGGTTTTGTTTTGGATTTTGTTGTTTTTGTTTTAAGGTATAATTATGAAAAAACCCCAAACATTTAAGACTTTAAAATTCAGAAGGAGGTCTGAATTGTTTTTTTTAATAGAGATTTTTAGAGGAAAGTAAGATCCTCAGCTGTAGGGACTGATAAAAGTAGGACAGAAATAGTTGTTAGCTAGAAGTAGTTATGCTAAGGCCTGCAAGGCTGAAAAACAGCCAACACTGCCCCGACCTTGAGGAGATAAGACTAAGGATGAGAAAAGAAAAAGCACCTGGCAAAACAGGAGAATAAGAGGAAAAAAACAGGGTGCTGAAGGAAGAACACCAAGAGAATCACCAGTCAATTAAAAGTGTTTGAAGTGAGTGCGGACAGACTCTGGGTTTGAGTGTGGGGTCAATTAGAAACGACATGGGTGAGTGATCAGTGTTGTCTCGTGTATAAATATAGCCTGTTGCACTTAATAAAGCAACTTCTGATTACAACCCTGTTCGCTGTGCTGTCGGAGTCTGTCCCTGCACGCTACATTCAACTAGTTTCACAGGCACTAATCCTCCTTTATATTGCAAAAGTGAATCTATTTTCATATGAGTACAGGAATGTTCAATTTGTCTTTCTAGTCACTGGCAATGTAGGTTAATAAACTTTGTGTGAAAGCCTATATATTCTTTTCTCTATAAGTCCTTCCTTTTTTATTCTGGAAAGATCAGAAAGGTATCAAGTGTTATTTTGTAAAGAAAGATTACAGAATTATTCATTTTTATTTTCATAGCACTGAGAAATAATGATCAATCAAGAGAACTTGAAGTTGTCTATTGATAAATATGGAGCTGTTCCAAATTCCCTAAAAGGACTAACAGAAGAAACAGTACACTGATTCAACAGGTAACTGTATTTTTTGTGCAAAGCTCAGGGAAAGCAAGGAGAGATTTTTATTTATCTTTGTGTGATTTATATCTCTGTATATTTTGTGCCTCCTATGTTCCATTTCCTTTACCAGCCTGGAACAGGAGAAGTTCCTAGCAATTACAATATAAACTCCTGTCCTTGTCCTTTTTGATGACATAGTTTATGTATTTTCTGACTCTTCCCTAATGTTCAAAGATCTTTGCTCCTCAGGGCTTACACAGAAGGTGCAACACTGAAAGCTTTTTCTAAGTAGCCTGTGAGATCTTCAGGACAAACATTTTTTTCTTTATTCTACCTGCAGAGCATAAAGCACACTTTCCACAGTATAAAAATGAATCTTCGCACTTACCATCATCCTAGGCAAGCACCTGGACAAATTTAATATTAAATAATTGCTTTTGGCTTGCTCCCTTGATGTTCTGAGTGCCTTTCAGTTCATGTTGAACTTCAGGGGACAGAGTGAGGTCTCACAGAGTCTTAATGCAAACAGCTAGCATCTTTCAACTTTGACTGCTCTTCAATATTATCATATTTGTAGGGGAAAAAATAAATAAATCTTGTAGCTACATTTTAAATATTTGTGGCATTTATTGAATTTAAATATATATTTTTTTTATCAGCCTCTGTTTTTTATATGGCATCCAATTCTAGATTAGTGTAGCAGCCTGTTATATTACTTTTTTATTTCCTTCCCTTCCGGACAGAAAAAAAAAAGATGATTGAATTCCTAGTATAATCTCCTGAATCTATACACTGCAGGCTACTCTTTCTGCATAAATTAAGACTTGATTAGAAAAAAAAATCCTAGAGAGTGGCCAAATACTGCTGTTAATATAACGAAATTTCAATAGAGACTAATACGGGCTTTGCGTAGCATTCATATTTCACCTTGGAAAATGCTTTGACATTGCTCATGACATTGTGAAATCATCAGTGTATGTGTTAAGTTTTAAATCAAAATTAAATGAGGCAATAAAAGCAATAAATTTTTATTCACAGGATTGACATCACAGTATTCTGTTACCTGTGGATGATACACTAAAGAGAAACCCTTTCATTTGCTATATCTTAAAGAGTATAAACATGTAAAAATAAGATTTCATATACAGATTACAGCTAGCTAGTTAGATACATAAATAAATACTAAATAAATGCTCTTAAAATAAGATTTAAAACTAGGTGATTTTTATTCACAAATTTATTAAAGAAGATGTCCCACAAGTCTGTACTAGTTTCCCAGCTAGGGCTACTTTGTCAGATTTATCAGTGGATCTGTTGGTCAGTCTAAACATCCAAAATTATCTAATTTCTCTTAATGTTGTAAGTAACTTTTAATGATTAAAGAACATCTTCCAACTTATGATAGTATTTGAACACCTAGATTTAAATTCTGAAAAATTTTAGATGAGTCAAAAAAACCCCAACTCCTTTGCATCATTTTTGACATCTGAGAATGTTTCTGTTGAAAACTTTGAAAGTGATAGATGTATACCTGGACAAATATCTTCTGTTTGAGAGTGTTTGGGATCCACAAAGTAGAGGTTCTCCTTCTAGGTCTTTGAAGTGTGGTTGTGCTCAGAAACACCACTGGGAAATACAGCAGTTTTGATAGCAACTATGTTTTTTCTAATAGTTTTGACAAGAGTAAAATCTACATATTTTCATTCCCTGAGCAGTCTTCTCATCAACAGGGAATATCTGATGAAACATTAGTCCTTTTGTTAGAAAGGGATATAAGGAATACATATACTTATAATAAGGAACTGGCTGGATGTCCATGTCCAAAGAATTACAGTCAATGGCTCAATGTCCAAGTGGAAAACAGTAATGAGTAGTGTTCTTCAAGGGTCTGTACCATGAACAGTACTGTTTAATATGTTCATTAATGACATAGATAGTGAAATTAAGTGTGCCTTCAGCAGATTTGCGGATGACACCAAGCTGAGTGGTGCATTCAACTAGCTTGAGGGAAGGGTTGTAATTCAGAAGGAGGCTTGAGAAGTGAGCTTATGTGAACCTCATGAAGTTCAACAAGGCCAAGTGCAGGTTCCTGCACATGGGTCAGGATGTCCTCTGGTATCTAGATAGTCTGGGTGATGGAAGGATTGGTATCAGCTCTGCAGAGAAGGAGCTGGGGGTACTGGTGGATGAAAAACTCGACATAAGCTGGCAATGTGTGCGCACAGACCAGAAAGCCAATCGAATCCAGGGCTGCATCGAAAGAAGAGTGTCCGAGGGGATTATCCCCTTCTACTTTGTTCTTATGAGACCCCATTTGGAATATTGCATTCATTTCAGAGGAATGGAATACCTCTTCTATGAGGAAAGTCTGAGAGAGTTGGGATTGTTCAGTCTGGAGAAGAGAAGGCTCCAGGCAGACTTTATTGTAGCCTTTCAATATCTACAGGGGACTTCTAAGACAGAGAGAGACTTTTTACCAAATTCTGTGGTAACAGAGAAGAGGTTGTGGTTTTAAACTGAAAGAAGGTAGATTTGGATTGGATATATGCGGGAATTTATTCTCAACACGGACCAATATGATCAAAGTTGAGGTTACTTTATTCGCGTTTTCGCCAGGTTTATATACGGTTTCTAGCCTTGTATCCACACTGTAATTAACAGCTATTGGTTAATTGCTCTAAACACACAGTTCACACGTCCTAAACTAATACATCATTGGCTATCCTAAACCGTCCCCATAACCGCCCCCCCTCCTATTCTACTTTCTTTCTTCTTTATCTTCTTGCTTCACTGCTTTGTGCTGTTCTCAAGCCTATCTCAAGGACGCCGTCCACAGCCCAATTATTTCTCACACAGTCTTGTCCACAGCCCAATTATTTCTCACACAGTCTTGAGGAAAACAGGTGGGCCTGTTTTCCTCCCTTTCCCTTGTGAACAGCTCTTTCAAATATCTTTCCCACCGTCCTTAAATAAACAAAGTACTGCAGCTAACATTACTAACACTAAGATGGTGTCTTAAACTATAGCATAGGTGAGTTTGGATAGGCCACATGTTCGTTCTCTTCAAGATACATTCCCACAGATATAAGGAAGAAATATTTTGCGATGAGGTGATGAGGCACTGGACAGATTGCCCAGAGAAGTTATGGATGCTTCATCACTGGAACTGTTCAAGATCAGCTGGATGGGGCTTTAAGCAATCTGATCTAGTGAAAGATGTCCCTGCCCATGTCAGGGGAGCTGGACTAGATGATCTTTAAAGGAGCCTTCTAACCCAAGCAATTCTATAAATCTATGATTTATAATAAACAACAAAGAAACAACATATCACAAATATTGTTTCCCATAGACTTGTTCATAGGTAGACTGTATGAAGACTTGTATTATCTCTTTTGGATTTAAAATGTCATTCTCTTATGCATCTTAATATACATTTGTGGGAGTCAGAGGATGTCATGTAGAAAAGAGTAGTAGTTAAGAGAAGGCCAGGATTAATTATGATCTAAATGGATTAGCTGCATGTTTTGGAGTCAGCTGAGACAGTGGAAAGAAGTAGGAAAAGTGATTGATGTTGTTTCCCACTGTGCATTCAGAGGAGTCTGAAGACCATATAACTGTTAATTTGCTACTAAATATATCACAACTTCTAGACTTGTCACAGTAGCAAATTTTATAGACTTGTTTTGCATAAGCAATCACTCCTTTTCAAAGTACAATTACATTTTTTTTTTTTTACTCTGTATGAAGACTCAGGATCAAAGTCCTGAAGTGTAACATTTCATAGCATGATTCAATACCCTGTGTAGTGCTAATAGAATTCAGATTATTAATTTACCATGTTCTTTTACAGTGTCCTTATTTAGTCCTGCTAAGCTGCTTGGGCATCATTTGCTCTGGAAATATCAGTCATAGCAGGCAAGAGGGAAGGTGTTTCCCTTCCAACTACATTTCAGAGGTCAAATACTTACAGAGCTAATACATTTGAGGATGACAGTTCCTTTGTGCAGTCTCTTCTTGTTTAGTGAGGCCAGTCAAGGGGTCATGAATTATCTGTGGCAGTTCTTGGCTGTTCAGGAAAAAAACAGGTGTCCCAAGACTTCTATTGCTGATTTGGAGTTTCCTACAAAAAGAGACAGCATTTCATTTTCATAGTATCTGGTTCTTTATCAAGAAACCCTCCAGAAACTCTTTCCACTAAAAAAAAAAATAATTAGTATATACTGTTTTGGAAAATTTGTATACATACATAATTTTGATGGGGTTTTTTTGGAATGTCATGCTATGAGAAACAAGAAGACACAATTAGCAAGTGAAAGATTAATCATCCTAAATGATTCACATCTTAAATAATACAGATCTGGATTAAAGTAATCAATTTATCTGACAGTTATCTTTCATATTATATATAAGTGCAGCTCTGATGCATTTTAGGAACATAATGGACAAATTATCATCATTGGAATGCTACCATAAGTATCAGTTTCTATTAACCCAAGACTTTTCTAAGATTTAAATAAAGTAAATAATAACACACCAGAAAAAAAAAAAAAAAAAAAAAAAAAAAAGACAATTACAAAAACATATCTTCTACCAAAAAAAATAAGTACTAATATAAACTGATCTATTGGGACATAAAATCAATTAAGCAAAGAGT
>WTSP01016635.1:0-65745 GCA_025331215.1 Actenoides lindsayi | reverse complement strand
TTTAATTCTTCTTTCTATTATAAATTTAGATTCTATTAAATTATAATTTATTTATTTAGGATTTTGTCAAATATTCCCCACTCAGAATCTTTAAAGGCAATATAATGGTCTGGGCTTTTCCATGTATGATTCCTTTATTTTCCTATCTGAAATAGGAAAAAACATTCTCATTAGCTCTTAATACTAGCAAAGTTTTCATTTAAGATGAGGAAAACTGATTTATGAACAAAAAAAGTTTCCGGGGAGATTGTATTTACTATATCTTCGGCTGTTACGGGTCTGAGTCCTGGGGAAAAAACTGCTGAAAACACTTTTCAGGAAGTGCTGTGGAGCCCTCTGACTGTGCCTGGCGTTTCAGAGCGGTGTGGGGCTCTGGGGGGTTCTTTTGGTAGTGTCATCTGCAGGAGAACAGGCTTTAATCCTGCATCAGTTAAACTTGGTTGAACCAAGGTCTTCAGGACATTTTCACATGCAATATTTTAAGGCCCAAAGTTTCCTAAGGTTAAATTTTTTTAATACTCCTTTAAAGGTACCACCTAAAGAACACGTGGCTATTGAAGTCGTGTGGAGGAGATTGTTGGTTGGTTTGGTTTTTTAAAGACTTTAGTATGTAAGACTTAGTAAATGTTGTGATGGATGAAATACCATGTCCCAGCACCGTCTCGCTGCCAGGGGTAGAGGTGTCAGGTAAGAGTTAAAAAGTCTTAATGTCCTTGGTCCTGGACTTCTTCCCCCAATATTGGGGTCATCTGGAATGCTGACACAGGATCCCTACACAGCGAGTGCATCTGTTTCCTTTTTTAAATAATTGGTTTAAATGGCTTTTGGCTTAAAATGACCTGGAGCAAGAGCTCAGCTTTTCTGTTACAGCAGCCGTGGCCATGCCTCGTGTCATCTGCTACTGCCAGTTCCTAAAGGCACTTTCGAAGAGAAATGCAGTGTTGGTGCTGAATGAAAGTGGTTATGAGTAGAAGTAAAGGTCTGTTCTGTAGCCAGATAAGTGTAAAGAAAATTTATGGAGATAGGGTAAAATTATCAGAGAGATTTTAGCCATACTGGAATTATTAGGCCAGTCTTCTGAAAAATATCATGAGAACAGTAACTCTGCAGAAAGCCAGGAGTGCAGGTTTTTTCTCATCTGAAAGTCTACGAGTCATTTGTATTGTATGGAATGTATATTATAGGCTGTGTAAAATGTATTTATAGAAGTAATTTTGTGGACACGATAATAGGGAAACAGTACTTACTTAGAAAAATAATGTAAAATTTCAGTGCACATTCACATGTAATGTGAATGCTGTTTTCCAAAAGAGGCGGTGTAAAATTTTCAGTCGGCTCTTTTTGCAGTTGTGCTGCTGGTAAGAGCCAGGGACAAGTCAGCCCCAGAAAACTGCGGGGTTGCTGTCGGTACCGTTAATGAGAACTTCAGATTTGTTAGAAGGATAAATCCAAGGTCTGAACTTGTGTTGCAGGTCTGAGGAATTTTTTTATTATTTTTTTTAATTGCTGGGAAAAGACGGAATTAAGCCTCAGGTCTTGCAGTTCTTGATTCTCTGTGCTAAGGCGTTTACCTGCTGGGTGCTGGGATGACCGTGCATCCTCCCCTGCGCTGCTCGGAGCCCTTCGCTGCGGGGCTGGACCCGCCAGACCCGACCTGCTGCTGCAGTTTGGCAGGCGCCCCGGCGTTGCGGGGCTGTCCTGCTTCTTAAACTCCAAAGAGAAATCATCCGGCTGAAGGGGACAGCTGGGACATCCCTCACGGAAAGGCTTCAGTATTTTTCTTGGATGGGATTCTGTTCTTTTTGCAAGAAGAGCAAACGGTTTTATTTAACAGAGCGCTAAGGCATTTGTTCCTTTGTGAATCAATTTCTGCAGCAAAAAAACTTTGACCGTTTCTGGAAGTGCAGTTGTTTAAATTCAGTTTGATGAAATGAATATACCTCGCTGACAAGTAATATAACCAAGTCAAATTCTACATAATTTTTCTTGATGTAGTCCAGCCCTAGGATTATTTGTCACAGCCCATTTTCTCAGGGCTGCACTCTCTGCTCCCATGAGTTTTTGCTCACAGTGACGAGGGCAGAAGGAGCACCGTGCCGGTCAGCACCGTGCCTCACGAGCGTCTCGGCAGCGGGTTGCGCTCCGGCTGCTCTGGGCAGAGCTGGGCACCTCGTGTCATGGGCAGGATGGATGGGGCCCTGGTGGCTCGAGGGACATCCCCGACCAAGCTGGGCGTGACTTGTTCTTCGAGCACTGCCAAACAATGCAAGTGCCTTCCTGGGTGTCAGGGAACTTTAGTTTAAGGGGCAAGTTTAGTGACTGATGCTGAGAAAGAGAAATCACCTGGTAAAGGAAATGAACCCCCCTCTTCATGAGCAGCCCGATTGCTACATCGTCTTCCATCTCTCTGATGGTTTTTAAATTGAGGGGGAAAAAGCTGTTGTGATGGTGTCACTGAACACTGCAGAACGTATTTCCATATAAAAACCTTCCTAGATAGGAATTTCCAGTTAATAATAATTTGGAAAAAACCTGTAGTAAAACTTGAACATATTAACTATTAAGAGTTTAATTTGAGCTCTGGGGGAAATGATCTATCTAGATAGGCACAGTAAAAATGATGAGATTTCAGGCAGGTTTTACAGATGATTTTCTCATTCTTTTTAAGAATAATTGAGTCATTTTAATGATAAACCTTGCTTGGCTTCTTTGAACGGACTGCGTGTAATTAGTTGTAGCTTCAACTCTGAAATGTTTTGACAGAGAATGTATCATTTAGCTCAAATTTTTTTAGCATCTGCCTTTAATATTTGTTCATTTTCTGCAGCGCACAACTTTGCTGCTGCAGGTCAAATTCCAGATACGGCCCCGGTTTCTTTGTTACCTCGATTGTTTCCTTCAGGATGAGGGAGAATAATTACACAGAACATCTTTTCCAAGCAGCTGGAGTCAAATTCCAGCTGACTGCAGCACCTGCGAAGGCGGTGGCTGTGCCGCGGGCTGCGCGGTGCCGTGCCAGCCCGGGCTGCGCGGCGACGATGCGCCGGATCCGGCGTGCACAGGCGCTACTGCCCTTCTGTGAGCTTCAGATGGCAATAATGCCAGCGAATGCAAAGTGTCTGGTTTAGACTAATTAGGGGGATGATTTGTGAAACGCTGGCTATTTATTTAATTAATCACCAGCACAAAGCTATAAAACCCATATTTTAAAAATCCCTGTTAGTTTGCCATGTGGTTAATAGATTGTGGCACATTAAAAAGTGACACGGTGATGTATTAAAAATGTTCCACCTAAGGTTGGCTAATGTCCTCGAGGAACTTAAGCTGTCTGCTTTATGCAACAGAAGCATAGGATTAGAGTCTGATCTGTTTTAGGATTGAATATTTCTGAAAACATTTATCTTTTGTATAGCATCTGTTCATTAAAACGTACCGTGGCGTATTTCTTAACGTACGAATAATGTTTATGGTGTAGCTTTAATTATAAGTTTTTGTTGCATTTTGTTATTATGAAGAATAACTCTATTCCTCAGTATTAAATTGTAATGTTTATTACTAACTAAAATATAAATAATTCCTCTAAAGTAGGCCGTTCCTTCCCCTCGCTACATGGAAACTAAGGATGGCTTCGTGTAACAAACGCGTTCTGTTGCAGCTGTAGCAATTGAATTTTGATAAATCGGATTGTGTGTTTTCATTCTTCAGCAGAACTATTGGAGCTGGATACATAAGGGTTTAGCATCCCCAGTTAGCTCAGTGCTGGTGTGAAATCCCCCCCTCTGGAGAGGGGCGGCCCCAGCCCCGTGCTCGGCTTTGGCTTCGCTGTGGGGGGGGCCCTGCTCTGGCCGAATGCCACCTGAGCGGGACGGGAGCGAGCGAGCTGGGTCCGTTTGTCCCGAAACTGGTACTGATAGGAAAGGAAGCGAGGCCTGGGCTGTAAAAGGGACAGGCTCGGGGGTTCTCCCTCTGTTCCAAATAAGATTTGTCAGAAAGAAGTATTACTGAGAAATCGTATTCATAGTACTTCAAGTAAAACAGTTTTTAATTCAGCGTGAGTTGTATAAATGAACCCGTGTTAATATGACTGAAATATGCTGTTAGGAGAATTACGTGTCGTACTCTTTGCTCAGGAGTTCCGTGGTTTTATTAGTTGTGGGAGTGAATGCCAAAGAAGTGCAGGCAGCAATTTGGGATACTGGGTTATGTGGTTCTATATGCAAATCTTAGTTTTGAGGTGCATGTAAAGATGTGTTCAGGTGGAAGCGTGGAAGGAAACTGTCCAGCTCTGGAGGTTATGTTTCTCAGCTGTGTGTTGTATAATTAACTGCTACATTAGGAGGGGGGCTGGAATAAAACATGAGTATGTTAATGCAGCCTGGAGCTGATGTTGTAGTGATCATTGCAATGCAGATAACGCATTTCTCATAACTGCCGCTGCCGACTGGAGCCTTTGAAACATCTGGACCTTTAATTGAAAAATAGTGTGGTGCTGTACAAAGCAGACATGCTAAGTGAAGTCAACAATTTAGAATAAAAAATAATAGTGTGTTATTTACCTTGTAGTTAAATATTCATACTTTGTTATGCTTTGTGTAACAGGAAATTACTGGGTTAAATTTTTATGAATAGTAACAATGTGAATAAGACAAATTAAGTATTTAACAATGTTAATGGAATTTCACATTGTGATCTGCTAACTCTGCAGCACAGGCTAGGGTGGTGCAAAGGAGAATCCACTCCTCAGGAAGGACCAAGTCGAAGCCTCATTGGAAAGCCAGGAGGACCGGCAGAGATGCCAGAGGTAGCCCAGTCACCTGCTGCCGGCTTTGGGTCTGTTGTCCCAGTGGCCTCACTGTTGGTATTTTCCGTAAATGACTCAAAAATAACGAAAGTAAACCTCTGGCTGTAGTAAGGAAAAATAGCAACGCTGGCTTAACCACCTGCTGAAGTAAATCTAATTCTCCTTTTGCCGTAGCAGGGTGTAGTGTCATGCGTTGGGGAATAGAAGAAGTGCCCTGTGTTTGCACACGGACCTCAGACTTGGTGCTGCAGCTCCTGCACTAACCTGATGTGCAGCCAAACGGGCGTTTTCTCCAGTTCTGCCACAATACTGTGCAAAGAAAATGAACAGATCACGTTATAAATATTTAAGCATCATATGATGTTAGATGCTGTTCTGCTCACCGCACCAAAGTCTGCTAGCTGCAGGTTCATGTTTCACTGCTGGGTACTGCGAGTCTCAGATGCTGATGAAAGTGCTCGTCGTCCTGCTCCGCTGCCGGCTTGTTCGCTCTGAACCATATGCTGCCGGTGTCTTTAGATTGCGCTACAGTGTGGGAGTGTGTGCCACGTGCTTACTGAAAGCCTTTCAGATACTTGATCATCTACACTTTAAAAAAAAAAAAATAGACAATTTTTTTTTTTTAAGATGTCCCCTTCTTTCCTACTTGCCCCCTGAAAAGCTGTTTTGCTTGTAAGTGAATATGACTGGCAGAGAAGAAAGAATAGCTCTAAACTTTAAGTCAGGAGCTTAGAAAAATATGCTTTTCAATGGTCATCTTAGAGAAATACTGTCCTTTGTGTTGCCATAAACGTCTGTGCTCTAGTCTGTTAGAACTTTTGTTTGTATTGTAAACGGTGACTTAAAGGTGAAAAATTGAACTATATTAAGTATTTTCTATGCACTGTTTATATACGTACAGGAGTATGTATATATGCTTAGGAGGTGATTGCTGGATCCCATAGTATGTTACATACCCTGTCACCTAAACCAAAAAACCTTTCACTGAATTTCAAAGCAAGAAGACATTCTATGTTTGGAAAAGGATAAGCATTTGTTTCCATTTTGTGTGATGTTTAGCATGGTTTGCTGGGAGGTGAGTCAATGACTTGAATTAATTATAATTACTGAAGAGACATATACTGATTGAGCAAATAAAGTAGTAAGCCCATTCGTGCCAAGGCCATCTAATTAAATGCTAACTTTGGATAAGCTAGATGTGCATGAAAGATTAATTTTAAGAGGTTTTTATGAGTCCCACTAAATAATGATTCAGTAAAATCTTTGCTTTATATCATTAGAACATCTAATCTTAAAGTGATATAACATTTAGTCACATAAGTCTATTGTACAGGAAGATGCAGTAAATCATTATTGTTGAAAATTGATCACTTTTCTCTAAGAAATGTTTATGGACGTTGCTTTAATTTTCTGCTGTGGTGTGCAGTGAAGCAAATCAAAAGTGAGAGGTATACAGCAGGCGTGTTTTTCTCGGTGACTATTTCATTAGCTCCCCACAATGCAGGTACTTCAGAGCTGTGTTCAGGAGTGAGTTGTCCTTGGGGTCGAGAGGTTGTACCAAACTTCTTGGGTCATGTAGAAGAATATTAATGGCCCCACAATAATCTATTTAAGATATACATCATATGGTATTGGAGAGAAACATGTATTTTCTCATGGACTTTGATTAAAAGTTGATTTTAAATCTTAGACTCCTTGTGTTGAAAGATAGTTTAAATATATATTTACTCTTTAAGAGAACATAGTGTGTTAATATTTAAACCATATCGATTTTATTAATATTTTTAGTGATGCAGATATTTCCATAAAATATAAATATATATTACATATGAATTTGTGTAGCCAGTGAAGGTCATTCTACACACAGTCTTCCTGTCATCGTTGTAGGCACTGATACAATTAAACACCCCAGCTCGCACATACAATCCCAGAAAATCCATGAAAATCCATCACTGGAGTTGCCTGTCGTATCCTTCACTCGTACTCTTGCGTCTAGAAGTACCAGCAACAGATGGATGTGCTGGTGGTGCTACTTATGTTCTTGTCATTAGCCCGACTGCTGCTGTTGTACATCACCCAGCGCTGCTCTGCGGCTGTCCGGTGGGGAGCGTCGGGCTGTGGGAGCGCTGGGCTCAGATACCAACTTACCCTTTCAGCTGATTAATGGGAATAACTTTGCTAAGCTTAGCCAGTGCTTACTATCAAAGTGCATAAATGCACATCGATCTGCTCAATTGAAGTGATAGAAAAGAGGAAGCAGAAAGGCAGAGTGTGCTTCTCAGCAGTGTCGAGGAGCAGGGGTCGTTCTGTGCAACTCCTGAGTAGCTGTGGAGTGCCAAAGGACTGCGGTGAGCCAACCGCCGAGAACCCTGATGACAGTGATTGAGGAAAGAGAAGTACAAAGAAATGTATTTGTTTATGTGCACACCACGTTAGCAATAATTGGGGAAATAGTATCCCTGCGTTCTGCCTCTTCAGGCCTGTGCACGCTGCACAGCACCGTGTCCCCCCCAGTGAACTGCAGATGGCGAAACCAGTGAGAAGAAAATGCCACAGAAATGGCAAACGGAAATCTTCAGCAGCCCAGGCTGTAGGAGAGCACTAGGTAGCTTTAAGAGAACCCATTAATAAAAATACTAAAAAAAGTCTATGATTTATTGTATGTTTTCTGTGTATCCAGTTACCCCTTGCTTCCTTAAAGGATTGGTGGAATATAGTATTTCTAACAATAAAAGCTTAATGGAATCAGATTTGTGATTTCCTAGAAAATTAACGAGATATTTTGTCAATTTTATTCTAGACTTCATTTGTCAGAATATACAGTGTCCAGTGACAAGCTAAAAGAATTTTTTGACAAATTAACTATGCCACAGGTGACAGATCAGGAAAATGTTAATTTAACAGCCCCTTTATGCTTCCCAGATTTATTGGAGGCTATTAAGGAAACTCCAAATGGTGAGGCCCCTGGCCCTGAATAGATTTTCCATTGAATTTTATACAGGATCTATTAATAAAGTTTGATGCTGCCTTTTTGAATATAGGTAATTGTACTTTATCTTCTGGGTCTCCTCAGCATTTACAGTTGGAATACAATTTTTAGTTTGGAGAAAAAAGTAATTATGCTTCCAGTAGTGTCTGTAATCTGGTTGTGAACGATTCCTCCTAAAGAAGAGACTGCGAGCACCGTGTACGCCCCACAAGTTATTACCAGTTGCATTCAGCGTGGCTCGGTCTTTTGACTCGTGGCCACTAAGACTTAATAACTGGTTCCCTTTTATTCATCCCACCACCTACAAATCCTCACCTAATAAGCTTTTTGTGGGTAAGTAATTGAGCTCTGTGGGACTTCCTACACAATTAATATTCTGCGGGACCAGGCTAAGGTGTGGATTTGTTCTGTCCCATAGACAGGTGTCTGATGGTTTGGATTTCCAATGCTGGTTCAGGAGGAGTGGCATCAGTTTGCAGTAAACACAGTGGAGATTTCCTCCAGACCCCTTTGACTTGCTGGCTGATCAGTCTAAGCCTGGTTATAGGCTGTACTAATGTTTCCTACCTAACATGGCAATTAATGTTCTCAGTACTAATAGAAAGTCTTAACTGGCTTCCCAGTTTCAGGTTTCAGCTCTTCTAATACCTTATGGCAGTCAGCTTTACAGCCCTTTTAATTAATAAGAATATCTCACTTGCTTTCTTAAAGACCTTGAGTGTAATAGTGATGCTTTTGAGTCATTTCCCAGTCCCACTGCTGTTGGTATTGCTCAGAGAGCATTTGGGATCCCAATTCATGTCCGAGTTACCCTTGGTTTAAGTCACCCGTCATCTTGGTGGTCGTGCCGAGTGTAAGAGAACAAGAATTGCGGTAATGGAGGGAGTTCAGACAAATAAGATGGTAAGAATAGACTGGAGAAGTAGAGGAGATGAAGGGATGGAGAAGAACAAAGAAAAGTTTATTTAAAAAAAAACCCACAACAAAACAACAGCACAGGGTAGGGCAAAGAAGAAAGAGAAGCTCTGTGAAAGGGACACCAAGGGAAGTTACCATCTTTGTGATGGCTGAAAGATCTGCGTCCCTAGAATGTCTTTACTTTAGAGGTCCGTGTGTTTATTGGATGACGAGGTTATAAAACAGCCTGTACTTGTAATAGTAGCTAATGGAATAATCTGCTCTTTTTGGTTATTAGTTACAGTTCTTGGCTCGTTTGTCCGTTCTCCGGGTCTGTGCTGTGTACGTCGGTTTTAACCTTGGCATCGACTCTCACATCTGCTTGTCAATTTTTCTTGGATTTTCCATTATCGGGACTGAACATTACTTAAGATTCTGCCATCCTTGGATTTAAATATGTCACTAACTTAGCATGCCAAGAAGTCACGTTAATTTCCTTGATAACTGCTATTTACTCATTCAAATGCAAATGCAGTTGAAAGCCCAGGTCTCTGGTTCAGGCTGGTGGTGTCTCCAGTCACGACCATAACGTCGGTGATGCTCGCGGCCTCGTGCGTGTTCCAGCATCCCCTGGCTAGTGTTTGCACCCGGGCAGAGGCAGGGATAGGCTTGGAGACCAGTGAGTCGTTACCTGATACCAGCTTAATTCCCCTTAAAAATAAGTCTTTTAGGTAGGAAATCAAGAGGAGAAAGAAAGCAACCCCCCTTATTATTTTTGGCAGTAGTAGTTCTGTTGTGTTAACAGTTTCCTTGGAGAGGTGAGGTCAGGGATGTGGGTGGTATCTCAAAGTCCCAGGCACGCTTGCTCCCCCATAGTCTGTTACAAATCTGACATTTCCTTTTAAATGACTAAAACCAATTTATTCTTGCATTAAAAGCGGGCAAAGAGGTGGCATCTGCACTGTAAAAATGGGTTCTTAAAAAACAAATAAATCATATTTGGATGAATTTTAAGAATACTTCTAGCTGTGCTAGTATGAATAACTTTAATCTTTAAATTCCTATTATTTCTCTAATTTATAATCACACTGAAGGATCAAATGGCTTTTAACAATATATTGAAATTAGCACATGGCATATGACTCCCTGTTTTATACTCTCTTTATAGATTTATAGTATTGAATCCTTTTATTCTGTTACTTAGAATTCTGAGTGATTAATTCAAGTAATAATTTCTTCTCTCAAGACCCATATATATATATATATAAAAAGATAGATGGAGGTAGATAGGTATGTCAGGGGGGCTTTTGAAGAGGGGATCAGTGAACTCTTCAAGTGGTGGGAAAGAACTGCAGAAGAAAGCAGAAATGTAGAAACGAGGGCAGAGCTAGTTTTAAAAGCTGGTGAAAAACAGTTTTCAGGCAGACTTGTCAATTCTCTCTTCCTCCCCATTCCGACCTTTTGGGGGCAGGGAGAAGGCTGATCCTGTTTTTGCTTTTTATATGTTCTAATGGAATGTATTTTCTCAACAGGGTCATGTTGGTACAACGGCAACCAAAAAAATCGACGTCTACCTCCCCCTGCACACAAGCCAAGACAAGCTACAGCCCATGACCGTTGTGACGATAGCAAATGCCAAGGTGCATGACCTGATTGGACTAATATGCTGGCAATATACAAGTGAGGGACGGGAACCAAAACTGAAGTAATGTTCTTTCTATACTACCTCTTGCTCTCTAATTTTCTCCTCTGCAGCCTTTTTGCATAATGAAATGGATTTCCATGTCAATGTTTTTATAGATAAATCTTAAAGAAACCACCTACACATTTGTCAGTATTTCCTTCTGAGCAGTACACCTGCTTCTATATCCATTTCCCTTTCAGTGCAGGTACTGGGTAATGGTAAGCATATGAAACCATGGGTCTGTAAATGAATCATAATTTCAAAACACTCTATGTAAAAGTAATATAAATCTTATTTCTTTCGGTGTCACAGAGACATTTCTTGTTTCGAGTCCTATCTATGTTTTGATAGTGTTCTTCATGGCTAAGATCACAAGGATGTCAAATAAACCCCAGAACTCTTCTGTAACTCCCTCTGTTTGTTCCAAGGGAAGGTGCCCAGACCCTGGCTCTGGTCTGGCTGCACAGCACCGGTTCCTCCTGCAGATCCCTTGAAAGAGGAGCTGCTGGGCTGGGGGACAGTGTGTCCTGGAAGCACTGTTAGTGTTCTCCTCAAACCATGGAATAGATTTTAGCCATAGCGAGTGTGCCTGAAAACTGGTCAGGGTTCTGTCATTGCACTTGAGCGTTGTCACTGACTTGCTTCCTGCTGGCATTTTGCTGGCACAGTGAGTTCAATTCATTATACACATGTTAAATTATTTCTGGTTTTCTAAGAGTTCACAGGTATAGGGGCTAAAGGTGCTTTTCTTTCCAGGTTATCATCCTGGAGATACTGCTAAAATAGAGATATGCAAATAAGGATCCTGAAAGCAAACTAAACACCAGTGTTCTTTGAAACTGTGAATAAAATTGCATTAATTAATTCAAAAACCTCTGTCAAGCTGAATTCTGTAATTTCTACAGGACTGTGACCTCAGTCACATTATCTCTTTTCTGTAAAGAGCAACATCTCTCTTGTCCTCAGAAATTTTAGCCTCAGTTACTGGATTTTTCAGTATCTGTGGCAATCATTGCTTACATCTTCATTGTGGAAGAATTCTCTCCCTGAGATTTCTATGACTAAATAATGGGTTGGATTTGCTGTGCTGGAGAACTAGTGTTGTTTAGTATGAGCTGTGACTTTCTCATAGGTGACGTAAGGTACAGGTCCTTCCATTGGGCAGCTTTGGTCTTAAAGCCATTCTGTAAAATACTTCAGTTTTTGATGGGTCAGAATATAAAATTAGAACTGAAAATAGTTTATTATAGAGTTATTAGTAACAGACACTTGCAGGTGAATTTCCTGGTGCAAAGCAAGTGAACAGTTTGGGTTTTTTTCTGTATGAGCCAATTTTCACTTTTTATTGTTCCTGGAATCCTTGATGAATGTTTTCTTATGGTTTGTTGGTTGGTTGGGTTTTTTCCTCAGTACTGAATTTTACCGTTTGGTCTTTGAGCATTTTTCAGGAGTGTCTGCAGACTCTGTAGTCTGGCCCCTGTGGTAGTGCAGTTGTAGGGGGAAGGGAGATGCCGAGAGGTCACTGGAACTGCCCTTCTTCATGCTGGGTTGGTTTCTCTCTAGCAGATACAGGGCAGCACAGAAAAGCAGCCCCTCCTGAAAACAGTTTCATGGATATTGTTGCCTTGGATATAGGATTTCCCTTAGCTCTTCTCAACAGACATATGAGATGTTTCAGAGGTTAAATGCTTCAGTTTGGTGAGCTGTTTTTTTACACTGAAGAAATATAAAATTATTTGCAGATGGTACCACTTCCCTTGCTGTTACTAATTTCTGTTCATTATATCCTAAGTTCAAAACAGTGGCCTTTGTGAGTGATTAGCTTATTTTCTAACGACTTACGCACCGCTACTGTCAATCTTTGGACATAAGTATATTTTTCAGGAGCATAGCACAGCTCAAATGGAACAACGCCCGTGAGTCGAGGTATTCTGTGAAACATCATTGCCCACAGCAAAAGTCAGCAGTGGGAGGAAATGAATTTCACTGTCTGCCTTGAAGGATAAGATGTTATGATGTGTCAAAGAATGATCATGACCAAGGAGGCTGTCTAATGTAATCAAATCTCAGGACAGAAATAATAAAATAAATAATGGAATCATGAGTTCCCCAGAACAGTCTGACAGCAGCAATTGAGAATCTGGTACAAACCCTCAGAGGAAGGGGCAGAGTCTCAAGATTCCAAGAAGCTTGGGGTTTTGTGTAGTTATTAATTATTTCTCATGCCTCCATCATGGTTTTTTAACATTGCTGACTGCCAGTCCTGCAGGAAGGATTGATTTAACTGTGAACTGGATCTCATCATTTCCAAATAAGGAAAGAGCTTCTGTAGGTTGCACATTCTACATTTGCTATTTGTTCTGGATTTAGTCAGATTTATAGAGTATAAGAAGTTAAAAAAATCAGGATCTTTGTGGCATTGCACAAAAATACATATAGAGAGTGCTTCAAATCTGATACGCAACATGTGCGGAATGACAAATGCACCTACTAGTAACACAATTTGAGAATAATGAGGAGGTTGTAGACTTTGTAATTAAGAGAAACAACCCCTCTGTCTTTAGGAAAAGAATATATTACTGCCTAATTCTTTTTTCCTAAAAGGAAGATGTAAGAATCTGAAGTGAGTGAGTATTAGTTGACAGCTTTGAGAACATTTTGTATTCAGTGAGGCTGCCTTTTTTGTTATAATTACATTCTATTTGTCTCTATTCAGTGTCTTGATGTGAGGAACCACCGACAGTGTTAGCAGCCCTCTTCCTGGCCTCTTACTCCTGAACTTTGGTCATAACCCAGTGGACCATTCTCTTGCCAGCCCCTGACAGATGTGCTGTAATGATTCCGCCTGCAAAAAATAAACAAAATCCCTTTCTAGGAATAAGTAGTGAGATGTCAACTTCAAATAAACATCCTTTTTTTAGAAGTTAAGAATGCTGTTACATCTGTCAGCTTTTGTACTTAACTTCTATGTTCTGTCTGTAGCAAACTTGGATTCTTAAGACTTTGAACCTTGTAATTTGAAGCCTAAAGTTCAGGATTTTGAGCTCATCCTGGCGGAGATTGAAAATGAAGAACAGTTTAACCCATTACACTTGTTTTTTCAACAGATTGTGACTTAATCTATGCTAATGTTCAGGAACCCATTCCGTGTTTGAAGGCATCCGTAACCCCTTTACGTTTATGAGATTTAACTGACATTCTGTATTTTCAGTGTAATTGCTGGAAGATCAGTTCTTGTCACCACCACCCTTTTTGGTGCTCGGATTGCTCCGGGACCGTGCAGACTGTGCTCTGTTGCCTGCTTGTCTATGTGTTCCTCTGGCTTTAATGAGAATTATGCAAATGCATCAAGTGCCAAATGAAAATGTTAACTGTATTTCTACAGAGCACACCAGGCTGCGCGTAGGAGAATTGTGTCCAAGGGATAGGTTAGAAATCAGCAGTGTGAGGCTCAGACCAGAGCTGCGGGACAATGGGTGTTGGGAGACTGCTCAGACCGGAAAGTTGGGTGGGGTGGCTTTTGAGTTACCATGAACAGGAAAGAATGGGTGTACAGAGCTTGGTGTTCATAGAAATCTAAACAGTAAGGACCCAAAAATCATTCCAGCCATTTCTCTTTGCAGAAGCAGGATCAGCTGTATCTATACTCCGCACAGTCTTCTTGTTTAGCTTGTTTGTGATAACGCTGGGAACCGTGCAAACCACGGGCCCTCCTGGCTGTAGGTTTCCTCTGGTTGTCAGAGCCCTGAGTCCTTTTCCCAGTGCTACCTTTCACCAGTTTCTCTAAAAGTTACTTAAGTGATACTGATGAATTTAAAAGCTAATTCTACAGCAGTGTTCCAGTTCTTCGTAACGGTCCAGAGACTCGTGAAAGTTCCTTTAGTAGTATTGCAGAATTTTCAAAATTCATAGTGACAAACATTGCTGGATTTCCTGCTTTTGGTTTGGGTTTTTTTAGCAAATTTACAGCTTACATTAATAGTAATGCATCATTATTACCTGTTTTATATAATAAATGTCTTCATTGTGACAAGGTGCATATAGATCACTTGGACTAAGCGCTCTCAATAAAGTGCAGTTGCAACCAAAGGTTCGTGAATTAATTGAGAAAATTGCAAATCAGGTAGTCAGTGAAATAATTCATTGTCACATCCAATCAATAAACTTTGTAAATCAACTCATTTAATTCAAAAAATGATCTATATAGATCAAGCGACCAATTAAACAATTAGCATACAGTTTGCAATTAATTAATTTAAGCATCAATCATGCAATTAAAACTCCAAATTTGAACTGCAGAGTTTAGACACTGCCACGGGAACAGTCACGCTGCGCTGTGTGGCTGTGGAAAATGCCTGAATGCTGGCAGATTTACAGTGAGGAAGAATACTTCTTTTCAGGTCAATAATTTAAATATGAACAATTGAAATACACTTTAATATTAGGGAAAATATGGTTAATACCTGCTTGGTAGCTATAGGTAGTTATTTCCCCTTGGGCTTTCTTAAGTGGAAAGAAAGAGGCTTAGATTTTTCTATCATGTCTTCTTCACACTGGATCTGTTTGAAACTTTCTGCATTACTTCTGCTAGTTAGTCTATACTAGTTTTTAACTGCTTTTAGTGACTGGGCTTCTTAAATATTTAGAAAGGGCAGATTATCTGCTAAGCATTGCTTCTGTGTGGAACAGATTTTTTAGCTTTCCTGTAGTTTATGACCCCGTTCACCTGTCTAAGGGCATTCTCTGCTTCTCAAGCAGTGAACTTTTCCACAGTTGCCTGATCTGTGAAAGACTAAATAGACACAGCTTGGTTGTCTTTAGCTCTGAAATGTAGTAGTCAGATAAAGAAATAAATTTCCACAAATGGAGAAATATTACTTCCAGCGTTACGAAGTCATGAAACTTCTATAGACCTTAGCATGTTTTAATCGCTGTCAGTATTTTACTTGCAGCTCAGTTGATGATGAAGTAAGAGTCACCACTTCGCTCTGAGGGTTTGGGTTTTTCTGTTGCCACCTGTTTTGGTAGCAAGATGTGTTGGGACTTGGGGACACTTTCTACACGTGCCGTCAGTGGCCTCTGAGTGTATCACTCCTGTAATAGGTGTGTCTGCCCGTGTGTTTCCTGCAGCACTGACTGATGGCTCGGCTGAACTGAGGCGGTTCTCTCGCTTCCCTCCAGAATAAACTCGCTCTGTCTTTGTTTCAGCGACAACGTCAGCGCCTACTGTCTCCATATTGCCGAGGATGACGGCGAGGTTGACACAGATTTTCCGCCCTTGGATTCCAATGAGCCCATTCACAAGTTTGGCTTCAGCACTCTGGCGCTGGTTGAAAAGTACTCGTCCCCCGGCCTGGCAGCCAAACAGTCGCTCTTTGTCCGCATGTGAGTATGGCCGCGGGGCTCTGCCGCGCTGGCAGCGGCCGGGCGGCTGGGCCACCTCCGCAGCTCTTTCCTCCTCTGCTTTCCTTCACCCGAATTGAGCGAAACTCGGGGGCCGCGTGTTCTCGCGATCCTCTGCGGGCCGTGCCCTGGGCTGGGCTCTGTCACGCGGCGGCTCGAAAAGGAGATGCTGCTGGCAGCAGCTCGGGCGAGCCCCTCAGTGTGAGTCTAAAGCTGCAGCCCTTCTGCATCTGATTAGTGGAGAACACCGAACTGTTGCGCTCCCACTAGCAAATACTTGAATTTACACTAATTCTGAGCTCATCATTTTAATTTTGCTCCAGCCATGCTGCTTATTTATGAAAAATGTGTTCGGAATAGTAAATCAAATAATGTATAATAGCTTCAGAGAGTTAAAATTATAAAGTCCAGAAGAATTTTCAAGAGAAAGTGCCCATCTGCCACTGAAACTTGAAGGTATTGTAGCTCATGAAGAATCTGCTGTCATTATCAGCGTTTGAGTCATATATACTGTGCTTGATCACTTTTCTTTTTCTTTACTTGTGAGTGAAAAATCTTTTAAACCATCGGAAGGCCTTAGTTACTACAACAAAATGCTAGTAGCATAAACTACTTCTTACTGGGGAAAAATATTTAGTGTTTAGATCTCTTAAAATGAAAACGCTAAGAGGGTTTTCCTGGTTATTGGACTTTATTTATGAAGGATTAGTTGCATTTCATAACCATACAGCTGTTTACGGTTTGAATAATCAGACATTTAAAGAAATATCTGACCTCTTTAATTACTTTATCTTCTTTATTGTCTACTGTGTTTCTTAGAGATGTTCTAAAGCACCCCACTGAAAGAAATTTTCAGAAATCCCACGTGTATTTCCAAAGGCCCATTCACTTTATTCCCCTGCATTACGGCATTGGAAAATAGAATATTCTGTCCACAGTATTTACAGATCAGTTATTCAAGGTAAACACCTTGGTCTGTGCTGAGCTGGATGCTGTGCTGCGGAAGGTGATGCAGGGAGGAGATGAAGCTGTCTGGCCCGTCATGCTACAAGGTCCATTTTTGGTTTGTGCAGTTACATGGCTGAGCCAGGGAACCTACTTTTCTGCCTGTGGAACTGCAGAGTATTTAGTTCCTTCCACCTGACTGAAGAACATGTTTTGCCTGAAGGAGGGAATATCTCTTTCACCTGCCTGTGTTTCTCTGGAGTCAACAATTCCTACGAATTTAATTTGTATTTATTTATTTATTTTATGGTTCTGTGATTACTTTATCTTCAAGATAATCCTGCACTTTTGATATCCCCAGAAAAATAGTGGCAGGTATGTAGAAAATTCTGGTTTTATTCTGTGCAATCAAAAAGGACCACGAGCGTTGCTTGCAGGTAGACCAGTATCATTAGAAGATTCGAAACTGTTGATGATTTATCATCTGGCAAATGTCCCCTTTCTTAGCTGCCTCCTACCTAAATCCCCTTTGCCTCTACTCAGTACATAAATAGGGATCAGCATTTAAATGCAGTGAGCACGTGGTCTCAGATTTCGGTGCTTAGGAGGAAGTGGAACCAGTGATCCATGTGGAGCCCGGAGACCTCAGCAGGTTCCTGGCCTGGCTGGCAGTTCTGACTGGTCCTTGTAGCAGGATTAAGGTCCAGTTGCAAATCCCGCAAAAGAAATGTGGAATCTTTTGCTTTAACATAATTTGTGCTGATGTGAGGACCTTCCTTCTAACTTGAGAGGTCCTGCTGTTTAGAAATAGGAACAACTACATCATAAAAAGTGCTTTTCTGAGAGGGTTTGGGTGTTGTTTCTGTGTCCACGTGCTAAATTGAAATGGCTTGTTCTTCCTCTGTAAATACTTCTTTGTAAACACTTAGATTTAAATTAGAATTTTTAATGTCCTCTAGAATACAGAATTACTTGATCATTTGCATGATCCAAACATTGTTTCTTCTGTGAGTTTAAGTGTGTGTGCTGTCTTACCTTTGTAGGGATCTGTTGTAAATTCCACATCTTCCTTCCCTGTCATCGTACTAGTGCATGTAATTCTGGTTTTATGTTTTGCATCTCTTTTTTCCCTCCTGGTGCTGAAGTACTTCAGCTGCTGCCGTGTCAGGCTTGTGACTTGTATTGTTTATTAATATTGAATCACTGATAAAAAAAGTTGATGCTTCTGAGAAGCTTCATGATGAAGCACAGTGTTTTGTTTCGGATCTTGCCCGTCCTGCATATTGGATATGTGTCAGATGTTGTGCAGTAAGCGAGCTGACAGTCGTGGAGCCTCGCCAAGGACCCTGTTTCAGCAGGACATGTTTGAGCAGAAACAGTTTGCAGAACTTTATACACTTAGACTCCTGCCAAGGCAAACTCTTAGCCACTTGAGTTAGTTATAAATACCCAGTGGCAGTGGTTGGAAGTAGCCCACAGCGCATTTTATATTCTGAGCTGAATGTCAGTGTCTTTGTGGCTATATAGAGTAGTAAATAATTGAGTTTGATTAGGGAGAGGGACCTCATTATCCCCCCACCTGTGCCCAGCTGGTAGGGGAGGGTCGAAATGAAGCCATTAGCTGTCTCTCTTACTGGCATCTCAAAGAGCTCAAATACATCTGTGTCTTATTTTCTTTTCTGGCACAATCAGTCGAGCAAGCTAAGCAGGCATGACCGAATTTGGCAAGTTCCAAGGACTCTGGCAAAGTTACACAAGGAGAAGACGGAGGGCAGCCATTCTGGCTTCAAACTGCCCATTAGTCTAGCGAGTTATGTTTTTGGAGCTTGTCTGTTGTGGAAAGCAGTGCTTTGTCCAATGTCAAACACGGCATTCGCAGACAGCCCGCTCTGATGTCGGGCATGATCTGTCGGGAAGAGTCAAACAAAGCACCACGTTCATGTAAATGCAGGCTTCTTGGGATGGTGAAGTAGTACCTGAAAGGCTCTGAACAAAGGTAGCTTAAAATAAATCTGTACTATCATTAGAGCTTTTTTCCCATGCAGATTTTATCATCACGACTTGACGTAGTTGATCTAATGGTGTTTCAAGGAGTTGTAGCTCGCCTGCCAGTTGGCGCACGGATGAAGTTCGGCGTACGGTTCCCCTGCTCTGGAGCACCGTTCGTCGGGTTTGATACGATGTTTAAATTGCTTCATCTAGTATGTATGTATTTTTCAAAGCAGCGTCTCTGCTCTACCTCGTAGACTGTTTGAGACATTTTTAAAATATCAGGCTTCCGTTATAAATTTTGAAATGCAGTTCAAAGCTTTGAAATGTACTTTTTGCTTAGATTACAGAAGCACTCCCCAAAGGCCTGTCATCGATTTTCGCAGGGCTGCGGGTAATCCACAAAGTATATTTTAGAATATCCATAAAATGCAAATTTAAGAAAGTTAAAGTAGATGCCAGAGTTAAGAAGGTTGGCTTCAGAGTGGTGAACAGGGAAGGGCAGGACCCCAAGAAAGGAGTCAGGGCAGGAAGCTCACTTTTTACATGTCTAATGATGCCTCAGAGCAGTGTCAAAATACAGCCAATTAAACTCAGGAGCTCATGGAGTTATCCAGGGCTAAGCTGAGATGCACAAAAGCAAGATCATTTAGGCTCAAAATAGAATTGTGGCTGGTGTAGTTATTGTGGTTCATATCACTGTGTGTTTTATCTTAAAATTACCCAGCTTAAGTACATTGCATCAGCTGGGACTTACAGTCTGACTTCGTGCTGATCAAGTGGAAATGATTAGTTGTTCACAGACCCTGTCAACCATGCCAACCATTTTTTGGAGTGACCTTTAGCTGCTGCGAATTCCACATTGGTGTTAAAAAAAATACTAACAGTTTTTTAAGTATTTCTCTAGATTGGAAAGTCAGCTCTTGGGAAAGTTCATTCCCCATCCAGAACAGAAGCCTTTTGTCCTTTAAGTGTTGGCTTTTTATTTTGTTCCACAAACTGAGCCCGCAAAGAGGACACGGCCTGTTTCCGTGCCGCCCCTGAGCGCCGTCCCCCCCAGCAACACCCGGCGTCAGCCCGCCGGAGCTCTGGCCTCTGCTGTTGTTTTCTTTTTCCTCTTCTGAACCTTGCCACCCTGGCTCCGGCGCTGAGGCTGTAAAAGAAGATGGAAAGCCAAGTTACCGCAGAATGATCACTATCATTAACATTCACGGGTGGTTCACTTATCATTCCTGACTGCACAGACATGGCAGCCGTTATGAAACGTCCACAGGTGTAGCACGATGATACATATTACACCGTGCCACAATGGATTTATGTATTCTGTAACAAAAGAAAAGTGTAATGAAAAAATACAGAAGGTAATCCTTTATTCCTCCACCGCACAATTTATCAGTAATGCCTCTGGATGATAAGTGCCAGGGATTTCCTTTGCTTGATTTAACCTTGTCACCCAGGTATGTTTTTGCAAAATGACAGAAAATACAAGCTATGGAATTTCTTTGGCTTCCAATTTGTAAGCGGCGGTTTTAATTGATTGAATAGCATCTGCCTGCCTGTCCCCTTTTCTGGCGTGTTGACGTAGAGGTATCTCGGGTTAGCAGGGTAAGCTATAACCTGGAATTCATAATCGCAGCTAAGAATCCGCGGGAATTGGGTCGGGTGAGGAGAGTCCATGCCCGTTAGCAACGCGGAGCACAACCGGGAGGCTGGCGAGGTGAGGTGGGGTCTGGGTCTGTTCCAGAAGAGCCTGCGGTGCAGTTCTCGGGGCAAGGCTGGGTATTTTGGTGGGTGGTACTCTGGGGGAGCCGGTGCAGAGCGTGGCTCCCGGACTCCCAGCCAGTCTGACCGTGCTCCAGCACGCTGGGGACGGCAAGGGGCTTCTCTTCCTCCACGGCACGGGAAATGTGCTCTGGCACGCTGGCCTGACCCCGGGGTGACGGCAGAATCTCTTTGGTCTGGGCTTAAATCCCCTCTCAGCTCAGGTTTCTGGATTTACTGAGTGCTAAAATGTCGTTATTGAGGTTCTGTGCTGCCTCGTTAAAGAAAAGCAGCGCTCGGTGAGCTGGAGCAGAGGGAGAACCGTGCATCTGAGCTGGGACGGGTGTTTCAGACCCTCGGGCTCCGTTCCAGAGCAAACATCCAAAAGTTTACAAATGCAGAGTGCGCTTTACATTTCACTGCTCTTGCCAAAGTCTCGTTTACCGGATAGCACACTAAATATAGTAAAACACAGAGGGTTTTCTTATTTTGCTTTGATCAGTAAAATAAACTTTCAAAGATTGTTCTGGGATGAGATCCAGCTTCTGAGGCAAAGAATGGCCGTGGCTCAGGCATGAGCTAGGAACAGAGTGTCAGGAAAATTAGTCTGACAGTTCTCAGGCCAGCTGCTCAACAGAGAGCCAACCAAGTCAGGATGGCCTGAGACACGAGCGGGATCAAGAGCAGCATGTGCTCTTTAGCAGCTGAAGTGTCAGGAATCAGGAGACAATCTTCTATATTCGGGAGGTTCCGGACTCGTGTTGGTGCAACAGCCTGAGCTGGGTCAGCCCTGGTAACTGCGGGGCCGGTTCCTGCTGTGGGCTGCAGCCCCTGCTCTGTCTGTGGGGAAAACACATTTGAAAAACATTTTGTACTAAAGGAAGAAAAAATGAAATTGTCACTCCAGTCGTTTCGGCCATAGGAGGTTTTGGAAGACTTTCTGCAGTTTTGCTGGGTGCTTTTTTTCCTGCAGTGTTTTAATTTATTTTCCTGTATTTTGGTTGCAGTTCTCTGGAAACCTTCTTTTTGTGTTGCAGAGCATTATGTGAATTACCTGAAGGCACCAGATGTCTTTTGAATCAGTGTTCTGATGGTTGGGTCCCGTGGGCAAGGCTTTTCTTGTAGCGCTTCCCTGACAAACATCATGTCATTTAAATAAAAGCGCAAAGGTAGTTTCCCTTTTGAAATTATAGTAAAATCGTATAAGAGATTTTTCACTTTAAAAAAATCCACTGAATTTAGCTCAGTGGGTCAGTTTGAATTACAGCTGTAGTGACTTTGGGAAGCGGGGTGAACAAGCAGGAAGCTGCCGGGCAGGGGCAGGTGTGTGGTGCTCATGCACGTTGCAGGGGTCCGTAGCAGCCGAGGGAAGGTGTGCTTGTTGGTAGAGAGGTCAGGAAGGTCTCTGCTCATGGTGCAGCTGAGTCAAACCCCGGGATCCTCGGGCAGTAGGAGGATGGCGATCTCTCGCTGCAGCCGTGGCCGGTGGTACGCTGTGGAGCAGGGGCTCAGTCCTGCTCCTCCGTGAGACACGTGGCAGAAATCGAGAGGGAAGAGTGGATGCATGAAAAGGTTGGGAATGTTAGGTTAGAAGACAAGTAAGATAGCATTATAAATAACAAATATATAAATTTGGGGCTTTTAGGCAGTTGCACTTTGCCGGGAACAAAGGGAATCGTGAGTGAAATTCGGAAGACTCGCAGCTGGTGGGAAGGAAATGCAGTTTTGTAACGGTGACTTGTGGGACTGACTTGCCTTCTGTGGGGTGAGCTGCCCGAGGAGCCAGGGGATGCTCTGGAGATTGGCCCGTCCAATATGTTACTTTTACAGCACGGTGGGTGTTTTTGTTGTTCGCAGTGACCACCCATTGTGGGTTCCTCTGCCATCTCTTCAGCCGGTTCAGCCGCTCAGGGCAGGTGATGTGGAGTTGAAAAGCTTGGCTGGGGTAGATAAGGAGCTGTGTGCTCTGAGTGAGGTGAAAGGGCACAGGGTGTGCCGGCTGTTCCAGTAACTGCAGGACAGCAGGCCAGTGGCCAGCATGTGCCCAGGCAGGGAGTTCACTGGCCACCATGTCCATGCTGCAGCCAGTGGCCAGGAGTGAGTGTTACTGCGTGGCCAGGGCTGCAGGATGTCATTGGCTCATCTAGGCCGTGTCACGGCGTGGGCCAGGGGTGCCCCATCTGAACTGATCTGAACTCAAACTTGTATTCCCAGTGTTTGTGTCTTCAAGTGACATGTAGCTTGGTCTTGTTTTAATGATGTAATTGTGTTGCTTGGATTGCTTTTGACTGCCAGTTCCTTTTAAAACTATTCCAGCTGTGATATTCATATAGAGCTCTACTCCCTGATTAAAATTCCTGGTTGCCAGATACAAAGCTCCTCCTCCTGTCTAAATAGCTTTGCAAAACAGTTTTTTTCCCTGCAGTGCAAATCTGTCCCTGTGGGCGAGAGCAGCTCTGGAATTCTGCGCTAACTGTCTGCAGTGACATCTACTGACACGAGCAGAGATTGACTGCAAGGGCTAAGGGGCAAAATTTACTGAGATATTAATCCACTATCTCTTCTATTATATTGTCATCTTCTCTGCTTCTCCAGTGGTGCCACTTTGGGTGTTTTCCCAGCGGGATCTTCCAAAGCCACCCCCCTGCTCTTCGCAGCACTTCGCTCCGGTGGCAGCGGCCAGGACACGGCCCCGCTGCCAGAAACCTTCCCCTCGGGTCTCGTGCCACGAGGTTCACAAAAACATGTCCAAAGAAAGCTCGTTACTCACGTTTGAACTAATGCTATATGTTAATAGTGCTGAAAAGCTGCTGTTATTTCTCTGGGTGGTGTTTTTCCCCTTCTCCTTAATGATTTGTTCCGTCTGCCATCGGGACACGTATGGAAATGACATTGCAAACTGTTTCTCTTGTACGCACTGTGAACCGCCTCGCAGACGCTTATTAATGAGCACTAGAGGAGCTCCACAGGTACATTTGCTCATTTTTCTTTTCTAATGATGAACACAAATTGATCAAAAATAAAGATAAATTAGGAAAATCCTTACGCACCTTGAATCTCAATCCATTTTCTCCATTTTCGTCCCTGCCTTTCTAAGGGAGTTTGCTCATTTTCTCCTTTTAGCTTACTTTCATAGCACAACTTTGTTCATTGTTGTGCCTAATGAGTCCTTTGCTTGAAACTAACAGAAATTACAGTGAGCTGCCTGCTGATGATGATTATTTGGTAAAAATGCATGTGCATCTGTCTTGCAGAAATGCTGCTCATGGATTCTCACTTATTCAGGTGGACAGTATGAAGGTCACCATGAAGGATATCTTACAAAAGGCCTTAAAGAGAAGGAAGGGATCACAGAGAGGCTCAGGTGGGTTATTTATCATATTTTCTAGAGGGTAGGGTGTTTTTCCATGAGCATATTTTATATCTCTTTTTAACTGTTGTGAAAGATACTCAGTTTTTTTCAGTGGGTATTGTGACTTTCAGCACCTCTCAAAAGCGTTTCTGGGTGCAGGTTGGTGTTGTAGATGCTGGCAGAAAGCAGCGGAGGAGCTGGGTGACGTTTGCTGCAGAGCAGTGTATCCACTGCTGCAAATACTTATTTATGATAACGGAGCCATTTGCAGTCAAGTCCAGCTCGTGGTAATTTAAGACGATGTGTGGAAGTACAGTAAGACCAGTCCTTGATAGAATTTGCATACTTTTAATTTATGTAAGAAAGTGAATGCTTAGTATGATTTTAAATAATTTAAAGGTTTTATTGTTACTGGTAAAGAAAAAGAAAAATTTGCCTTCTGCAGTCTTGTCAAAATACTACAATTAGAGTTAAGATGTATCAACATCTAAGAAAAAAAGAAAATTTACAGTACTCACATTTATATTTTAGAGCAATGCTTTTTCAGGGTGTAAATGTGTGTTTACATATACTTTTGAAATAGATATACTAACATATAAGACTGGGAGATTTTTCCAGTAACAGGAAATAATTATTGTGAGAAATTGCACCAGGTCTTGTCACGCAACAAAGGAACTTTAATATAAACCTATCTATATAGTAGGTGAAGATAAGGATCTTGTCTTTGTAAATGAATGAAACCTCCTTGTATACCCTTAGTTTTAACTATGGGAAAAGAAAATAAACCCTATTTTCTTCAGAAAAAGTAGTTCAGTGCAGTTTTTAAACGAGTGTATAATCTGTCATGGATTTAATTAGCTATCTTCAGATGAGAGCTGAAGTTTTAATAAAAGTTAGAAGAGATAACACAGTGAAGGACACGGATGAGCTGTCTCAAGGCCATATTCCAAGGGAACGATAAGAGCTGTAAAAAATGGCAGAGGAGAGCAATTGAATGAAGCAATGAAAATCTGATTCTCGTAAAAAAAAAAAAAAAAAAGTGAGGGGGAGCGAGATGCTGGTCGGGGTGGTTGTAGATGAGACCCGCCAGCGTCTGCAGCAATTTGGCCGCTGGCCAGCAGTCATTGTTCACCCTCGGCTGTGGCGGCTCGGTCCAGATGTGCCAACTGCACGTTCCGGCTTTTGCCAGCTGACTGCGCCGTTTGATAACCAGCTCTCTGGATGCCCATCACTGGCCGCAGAGATAGAATTAAATGATGATGATCTTCCCACAAGTTGGGAGAGGAAACAATGCATATAAATCTTGATTTCATCTCAGCGTGAGAAGTCTTTATCCATCATCACTCATAATGAACAAGTCGTTAGCTGCGATGAATGGTGTTCTGTTTTTTTCAAACACCTCTTTTGTTCACTTTTTGGGTGACTTTTATTTATTTCCTGGGGTCAGATTTCTCTTCCCTGAAGGGAGGTGGCTAAAGGATTCACTTAGCTCGGTCTTTAAATGACTTTCCTCCTTCGTATAACAGATGCTTTGTTCTTTGTCCGTTTGAAATTCGGTTTTGCTTTTATTTTGTTACTTCTGCTCAGTAGTTTAGAAATGGAATGGACCTGTCATTCGTTTCCTCAGATAATACGTTAATTTCTGCTGTCTTGGCACTCCTGTTCAGAAACCTTTGTAGTAACAGGGTATATTAGCATGTATGTATCATTTGGGGGGGTTTTAATTCTATAAAAAATAATTTAAATTTACTTTTTATAAATTATCCATGTGACACCTCTTTTGAGATATGACCAACATCTCTGCTGTGGATATAACCACAGAAGTCACCACTTAAAACCTTTTGGTTACTTGCAGGTACATTTACTTTTAAAGATGTGATTGGGTTACTCGGAATAGTTGGTGTTGGCTGCAGGTTTCAGCTTAAGCTTTTGTATGAAGATGTCCAGAATTAGGGCCTGCACTTGTAAGCTTGTGAATTGGAGTCACTGCGAGAAGAGTGATCGCTCCAGGGAAAGGTTTCTGCTTGAGTTCCCATATTACTGAATTTCAGAAACAAAATGCTTATTTTTTGGTTTATTATTTAAATGTTGGTGAGCACTCAATGCATTTTTGCAGTTGTCATGTAATACTGTCACGTGGCTGAAGAGGCTTCTCAGATCAGGTATTAAATTGGTAAATCACAAATTCATCTTTTTAATGAATGTTACCTTCCCTTATCCAAAGCCTCCCCATTGCTTCCCGCGCCCAAACCCGCAGTTCATCGGTCAGCAGCCCGTGGGTGGGGAGGAGGCCTTTGGAGGGCCTTGCCTGGCGTCTTCAGCACGGCAGAAGTCGCAGCTGGCTGCACAGAGGGTCCTTTGCCCTCTGGACCCACGCGAGCCTTGCCTGGGCTGGAGGGCAGCTGCCGCCGGGGCTGCCCCCGCAGGGCAGGGGGAGACTGGAGTGGGAGTGGAACGAGATTTTGTCATTGGTCCTCATCTACCACCAGATTCTTCCTGTCTGGGGCGGACATTCCTCTTCCTTTCACGGGGAGACGCGCAGATAAATGGAATCTAAGCTCAGGCTGTTAGCGCGGCGCGGTCCTGTGCCGTGCCGGTGCGAGTCGTCGTGAGGCAGTGGGTTAGGATGGCTGCCCTGAGTGAAAGCTACGACATAATGTAGGAAAAGCATTTCTTCTCATTCAGCAACACTTCCTTTTAAGTTGATTGCTCTGATTTTTAAAAAGCACTAACTAACAATAGGCTTAACATAGTATTTAAAGCTTTTGTAATAGTTTGATAACACTGAAACGCCTGTAAACTTTTCTGCACATTTTCAAGGTGCTTCCAGACCAGTCTTCCCAGGACAAATGAATTTATGTTTACAGCTTGTGCTGTTT
The DNA here is from genome assembly GCA_025331215.1 of Actenoides lindsayi. Taxonomy (NCBI): domain Eukaryota; kingdom Metazoa; phylum Chordata; class Aves; order Coraciiformes; family Alcedinidae; genus Actenoides; species Actenoides lindsayi. Next base: position 39,045 of record WTSP01016635.1, on the reverse strand, counting down.
TCAAGTACTTGTATAAGGAATTGCTTTCTGACCTGTTTCCACCATTGTCTTATTTATGACCTTGTGCCACCACCATGGCATTTGTCACCATGGTCCTGTGTTTGTAGGAAATGCAAGTCTGGGTTGGCTCTTTGGGTGAGGAGGAAATTGATCTAAACAGTCAGGAAGGGGAGGTTCCACTATGACCAGGGCTAAAATACTCAACTAGTTTTCTCTAATCAGTTTATTCAACCCCTAATATTCAGCTTACGAGTAGTTTTTTCAACAAGCAATTGCATGGCGAGTTCCTGAATATCCATGCGTCTGCCAGCAGGGTGAATTGGTGACCTTCTGAGCTTCTCTATTTCTGACTTTTGTTTAAAAGTGCTGTTGCCACCCTCGCCACTGGCAGCCTCCTGAGCTCGAGGCTGGTAACAGCACAGAAAGATTCTCTCGAGGAAGGGTCATGCAGAGCCCAGGTTTCCACACGCTGTGTTTCAGGACGCACCAGCTCTCACGTGGCTGTGGTGTGAGCTACGCCTGGAAAAAATATCAGTGTGTTTATTTCAAAATCCATTTTGTGGGAAAGACTAAAGCTGTATAAAGACTTTTGACTGCAATTTAACTTCAAGCCAAAGATTATTTGTTGCAGGAAGATAGAGGTCAGTGGAAGGAGGTAGAAGTTGGGTACTACCTTTGTTTCATAGAAAGTGGCATGAAAAAAAGGGAAACAGTATTCTGATTGTGCCTAGTTCTATTTGGATACTGTGTTAAAATTATTGCAAACTATTTGAACTATTTCACATTCCTGGCTGTTTGTTTTCTTCCTGTCACAAGGCTTTTGCTGTAGACATATGAACTCTGACCGCTTTTAAATAATAATTTTTTAGTCGATCAACAGGAAATGCAGGTGGTAAAATAACCTGTATGTGTTATAGCTGAGAGAACCACGGCCCTGGAGTCGTTTTGTAGAGGACATGGTTGTACTGAAGCACTGCTTTGGGAGCCCGGTGACCCGTCCCACCACGGGCAGCAGCGGGGGGTTAATGGGAATACTGCATCATCTCTCTCCACGTGCCCAAATAACCAACTGGAAGAAGTACATGGGAATGGCTGCAAGTTAGGGAGAAGCCTGCAACAACCAGTCAGTGCTGCGTACTGGGGAAGATAAATCTGCAGAGGAAATCGTTGAGGCAGATGTTTAATTAGTTGGAGCCAGGCTGGATAAATCAGGATTGGAGCTGTCTGTGAGATATGCTGGTGTGCCTCCTCTTCTCTGGGCTGCTCTCATTGTCTTTGAAAACTAACTGTTCTTTTTGCTTAGGAGAGAAGCAGCAAAACCAGTCATATAACCTCTCTGTTATTGTAATGGATTCCCTTGTGTACACTCATAAAATAGAAAATGTAATTGATGTTTTCTTATGGTAATGAAAAATAACTAAGTAGAACACTTTATCATCCGTTTGTTTAACCTATTGCGTGCTCAGCAGCGTGGATTGCACAGGCATATTTTATGTGAGGGCTGGAAATAAAACACTCTTGGTTGTGGAATGAGCTCCCAGCGGAGACTGGTCTAATCCAGCGATGGACCACCTTGAGGGAGGCTCGGTGATGTCTTTCATGCCAGGGAGTTTTCTCAAAGTAACCAGAATGGGAGAGAAAGAGGCAAAGATGGGGTGATATCCTGATCAGTGTGGGCACAGCGGGGGCAGGGGGGGGGCAGAAAGGCCAAAAGCTGCCTCTGGTGCCACAGGAACCTTCCCGTACGTATCACGTAGGCCTGGGCAGCGCTGGGATGCCGGGACAAGAGCCTTGCGGAGCACCCCAGCATCCATCGGTACTCTGGGAGTGATTTGTATAAGCTCACCGTGTCTAGGTCTCTTTGAGAATGTTTTTGAACATTGTGAGCACTCCAGCAGCTGATGGTTTAAATATAAAATTGGTCTGCAGTCTGGCAGACCTGCAGCAAGGAAATCACATGCTGCAATTCAGGAGTGTAAGAGCTTCTCGCTCTCCCTGAATTTATCAGTGAAAATGTCAGATATGGTGCGGTCTGGATCTTGGGCATATACAATAATGGAGTCTGCAAAAGCCTTTTTAGGAGGTGAGATTTGGCTGGTTTAGTACTTGGTATAGTTCTGCTCCCTGCTATTCAGTAAGTCTTAATATTACCTTCTGACAAAGGGAGATATTAGGCATGGTTTTAAAATCCCCCCACCTCATGTTTTGCCGAGAAAGTTTTGTAGGTCGTAGAGATCACGTTGCGTAGCTGTAAAATGCTGTTATCAGGATAACATGCTTTGCTTTACTGCTAAATGAGTTTTTTACACAATCAATTTCATGTGTGTTTCTGCTGGTCTTTTACCAGCACTTGCCTGTTCCCTTGTTAGCCTTGGAATTTAGGGTATGCGAGATGTACAGTTTAAATCCTACTTCTTAGGAAGGCCTCAGCTGGACCAAGGAGGGCACAGTTTTTCCAGGGTGAAGTGCAGAGACCCGGTCGTTCAGGTCCCGCAGCACAGCTAAGCCCAGGTCTGACAGCATCCCACAGCGTGCAGGGGGCAAGGAGATCTTGCCAGGCTTTCTCTATCCGCACCAAAGCCCGCTCTCGACATTTTGTAGAGACTGTGTTTGCGTGGCTTACAATTTTAAGAACATGAGACAGATGATGACTTCATTCTTGATACTTTGTGTATCTCAATGCCATGGTGATTCTCAAATTAAATATGTGCAGGAACTATATGTGCACTTGAAAGTTATCTTCCTCACCGTTGAGCTGCCTCATCCCATTTGCTCTTCAGCAAATATATTCTCTGGGATGCCAGTTGCCTTCTCCCCCAGAGCTTGACTGAATGGACTATAAATACTAACGTAAAGTAAATAAGAATGCAGAGGGAAGGTGTGTACAGAGGCTTTGTTTTCAAACAAATTAAGCATTAGTGTCAGTATATAAAAGCCGAACATTCTTAGAAGGAGATGAGAGACAAAACTAAACAACTGAAATGTTAGAATAGTCCTGCCTGCCTCTGGTCCGTGTCAGCCTCTCTTCATTTGAAACTTCTTGTGAACAGAGAAGCCTTGTCTGATGAATCTCGTCTGGTTTTAAGTAGAAATTCTTTGCGGGGTGAACATGCTACTGATTATTATTTAATAGCTGCTTCAAACTGCAAACATCCCTGAACCAGAAATGCTCGGTCCTTTTAAGAACAAAACGCTCTACAGGTTTGTTATAAACAATACCTTCTGCCAACATTGCACAGACATGACCTGTATTTTCCGTAGGTTAGAGAGAGAGTTATTAACTTAGTATTCTGTTCAGTTTGGAGAAAGACTAATACTTTTTCTATAAATGAAAACAGCTGCTTTGCAATAACATTTGAGTCCCTAACAGCTGTCAACTAGTGCTTTATGCATTCTTTAAAAGGTGCAAAGTGACCGAAAATAGTCTAAAATAATCTTACTGGTCTGGCTAAGTGTATTATCTCACTGCCACAGGAAGCTGAATAATAAAGAAAGAGGAGGAAAAAATGAAGAAACAGGGATAGGACATAAAACTAAAACCCTTCATATCATATTTTAGTCCCTACAACAGAATCAAAGGGATTACAGATGCAAAGGTCAGTGAAAATAATCTGTTCCATCTCCAGGTAGCTCAGAGCTGAGGCGCGCAGCTCAGCCGAGTACAAAACCACGCTTGTAGTCGTTTATTATTCCTGTATTTGATATTTGTTCACAAACACAGAGCTGTTAGGTTATCCCTCGGAAATTTGGGGACGGAAGCTCAAATTAGAGAGTGCAGCTGCAAACATGAGGCTCATCTTCCATTCGGAAAGCAACCAGGGAAGAGAGATCTGGGTTTTGTTTGAAAATTCACTTTCTAACACATCAGTCTCAGCACCGCTTTTAATGTCAAATTTCATGTCTTAAACGTGCTTCTGAATCTGTTTATAAACACATTTTATGCAAAACTTACATAGGAGATAAGCAAAAACTGCAATACAAAGATAGCGTTTGTGTGAAAAGCCACTTATTGTCAAGCACCCGCCAGGCCCAGGGGAAATCGCGCGGATGCCGTGACGCTGAAGGGTTTCGTTTAAACCTGTCCCGGGATTTTTCTATTCCTGGAGTGTCTCGGCAGTTGTGTTTGTAAATACTCGGTCTTGATGCTGTGGTGCCGTGTTCGATTTGTCTCGCCCCTGACGCTAAGTCGAGCTGGCGTTCCCAGAGCCGGGCAGGGCCGGGCGGCTCCGCGTCGCCGTGGCCGGAGCGCGGGGCGGCAGCAGGGGAGGGCGGTGGCTGCAGGCGGCCAAGGCTGGCGGTGAAGAGGTGCAGCCAGAGCCGTTTGGAACGGGCAGGTTTGCTCCCTGTGTGGAGCAGCTCGTCTCCAGTTGTGGAGGCAGATGTACTGCTGTGGGGGCCTTGGCAAATCTGGTGTCTGGAGCGAGGGCCTGGGGTCTCTGCTGCGTCTTCGGAACGGCTCTCCTGAGACTTCAGCTGTGGAATCTGCGCTCTGTCATGGCCACGTCTGTGTTAATTTATAAACTATTGAACAGTAGGTCTTTACAGAAATGTAACACTGTGCCTTTCAAAAATATCTCTAATAACCCCCAAACCAGAATGTAACTCCTCTAAGTTCCTAAACAGATTCAAGCCCTTGGACTCTTCTGTGTTGGTTCTTGGCAGTGCCAGGTTAATGGTTGGAGTTGATTATCTTAAAGGTCTCTTCCAACCAAAACGATTTAATGATTCTGTGGTTGCCTTGAGAGGAATGTGGTTGACATTAATGAAGAATTCTTTTGCTGTTCTCCATCAATAAATGTTTTTTCTTTCATCAGAAGATTAAGACCCGGTGCTGGGCTGCGGGGAGCTCCTCCAGGACCTTGCTGTGAGCCTGCGCTCTCAGCGGGAGCGGGGTCCCCTGAGGAGCCCATCTCCGGCCACCCCCCAGGGCCCTGCCTGGCTCAGGGCGGGGTGTCCCTGTCCCCGCAGGGCCCTGCCTGGCTCAGGGCGGGGTGTCCCTGTCCCTGCAGGGCCCTGCCTGGCTCAGGGCGGGGTGTCCCTGTCCCTGCAGGGCCCCCGGAGCCGCAGCTGCCCTTTGGAGCAGGGCTGGTGACTTTTCCTCTGCGAGGGGATGGCTGCATGTCACAGGAGAAAACCAAGTATGGGGAAAGGTGCTAATTCTGAGCATCTTTGAGGTGGTGCCTGCTCTCCCCATTCACATTGGGGGTCACCGGGGTGTCAGAAAACGCAGGGGAGGAGCTGACGGGCTGTAGGTGATAAAGGAACTGATGAGCTCCGTCCCTGGCGCAGGGCTGGGGCAGCTGCAAACGGGGGAGTGGGACCAAAAACACGGATGGAAAGGGGTGTGCATGTGTGCATTTTTATTGCCTATGTGTATTTATTTATATATATGTTTATATAAAAGGAGAATTAGGAAGATAAAAGAAACTGTTAAACCACAGCTCTGTGATTAAGGCATTTTTAAGAGATGGATCGCACTCAGAGTAAACTGTCGGTAAAATTTGGTACCGTCGTTGAATGATGGTAACAGGAGTTTAAATTTAAAAGTAAATATGTTGGAGTAGGCGATGCATATGTTTGCTCTGACTCTTTAAGAGATGGAAGCCCTAGCATCTGTGACAGTGAGAAGCCAATTAATTTATATTTCCTTGTGTTTACATGTGTGCTTTTCTGCTTAATGGTAGTTTTGAGTTTCTTTGGCTTTCAGTGCTTTGTTTTGGATAATTACAGCATCCCTGCAGAGTTATGAATGGCTTTACCTGGAAATACTTCAGAAATCCTGATTTTCCTTGCATTAAGCTGTTTATATTAGCAAGATTTAAATTAAAAAGAACAACAGTGTTTGCAGATCCTTGGTCAAGGCTCTCCTGCTGGCTCTCCCCCTTTCACCGAAGAGGCAACGTAGTAAAAAGGGTGTTAGTGCAGCGCGTGCCCCGCTTGTCCCCACTTTGTCCCCGTTTGCCGGTCCTGTGCAGGGCTTCCCCTCCTTACCACTCGTGCTCAGCACCCTCTGCCCCACGTTCCCAGAGCTGTGTTTGGGTCTCACTTGCTCTCTCGTACTGTGACGGGAGTTAGGGAAGTAGGAAGGATCGCTGGCTTGCTTTTGTAGCAGATTTTCCTCAGCAGGATCGGTGTGTTGCAGGATGAGCCCCTCTGTGCTGGAGGGGGTGTGATGGAGGGAGGCAGCTTGAAATGATTTCCTTCTGCCTACAAACTCCATCTCTGTTTTGCAGCGGTAATAATTTATTTCAGCGAGCCCTTTCTCACCAGCCTGCTGACGCTGAGCAGACACTGGCGTGACGGGGGGACGGGGACGTTGGTGTACGTGGAACAGCTCATCGGGAATAAAGTTTGTGAATAGTTTGTCAGAATAGAAATAGCTCATTAGTCCTGCGCGTTTGGGCTGATGGGATTCTGGACATCAGCCCGAAATGGCTGAGGCAAAATTTTCATGACTGGCCTCTGAAATGAAATATCGAACTGAGTCTATTTTGGAGGCGTTGGTATTGAAATCATGCCTTTAGTGGTGGTTCTGGGTTGGTAATAAAGCTGTAATTTATGTGACATTTTAAATTCTGCAGTTCAGTGTTTGGGTGATAGAGACTTTTTTGTTTATTCTGTCCACTCTGCTGAAGGAAGACACTGTTGATACGCCAGGTACATTCATGGGACCACCCTCTTCCTGCTGGTTGTTTTGAGCCGCTCCCACCTGGGTGACCGTGCCCTCGGCTGCAGTGCTGTCACCTGTGCTGTCACCTACACTGCTGCAACCAGGGAAAGCACCTTTATAATCCAAGCCAGGAAGGTAGAGCCCTTGTGTTGATCTGCATCACGAGCAGGGCTGCAGGGCGCTCGCACCGGGGCAGGTTTGGGGTTGTGGGAGGCAGGAGGGACCTGGGGGTGTTGGCTGCAATGTGCCCAGCCCTGCCCACCACCCTACAGCTGCTCCCTGGCATCGCCCCTTAACTTCGTGACCCAAACAGATACCTGCGTTTGTATTTCTGCTATAGGTACATTGCATTATACATCAAGCATGATGATTTCTTTCTCCTTTCAGCTTCATTTAGAGCTATATATGGCTAACGTGAAAAGAATGAAAGTCCATTGTAGCAATTAAAGCACTTCTGTTAATGTTCTGCAAAGGCTGGTTTGCTGCTGGGTACGCTCCCTGTTTTCTACGCTACAAAAAAGCAATACGTGAATGAAGCATTTGTTTCTTTTTAAACAGCTTTTGACTAAATTCTTTAATTTCACTGGCTGTCAGGGTAGTGTTAAGTAAAATGGGTTTGAACTGCTGTAGTTTTTGTGTACTGGACTAGATGTCAGAAACCTTTGCCATCACTGGAAATTCTGTCACTCTGGATTTACTATCTGTTTCCCACAGCTGAATTCTTAAGCAGTGTGATTTAACACCTTGGCTCTCCATCAGCCGGGCCTGGCATTTATTTGAATGCATTACACCACTGGTTTCCATAAACTATTTCACAATTGTTTCATATAAATGACTGTTTATTTCTACAAAAACCATCTGTATTTCTGTGGAAAGCAGCAGATAACTGTATGTAAAATTCAGTAGTGTCACAACAGTGCAAGTTAAGAAAAAACAGATTGGACTAAAAAAAAAAAGTCTCATGCTTGTGCGTAACGTTAAAAGTTTGTTTTCACTATTTAAATATCTTTATTTATTAACCAGTATTTGCATTTGTAATGATAATATCTTTATTCCACTTCAGAGGTGTTGAGGGGCTCTGGGGGTTTTTAACGGATAAACAGATTTAAGATGTTCTCGTAGCAGTAGGATTTGAGATGTAAACATTCTGGCTTTACAGCTATTTCCTCTCAAACTGTTTACATATTTTCTGTTGTTTTATTGTCATTGCCAAGCACACAATGGAATCCTTGCCCCTTCTGTCATGTTGTAAGAAAAATCCTGCAGAAGGAGGCCTGAGACCTGTCTCCATTCCCCATTTCTGTGCTCTCCGCAGAATATCGATCCCTCTTCTTCGCCAGCCCTCTTTTGTTTATAGTCCTTTCCCAGTATTCATCTTCTAGCCTGGGGTCAGTGTCCAGCGGTGATGGGGGAGCTGGTTTTCACCCGTGCCTCTCCAGAGGCCGCCTGCGCCCAGGGAGGCTCTCGGGGAGGCGGCGATGCCGCAGTTCTGCTCCCAGCCGGCACCCGAGGAGCAGCCACTCGGAGCTATTTTAATTCTTCCATATGCTGCCCATGTGCTGGCAGAGGGAAAGCTGGAATCCAGTAGTCTTACACTTAGCACGACTGATACTTTCTGACAGACTACTTGAAATGATAGAAATACATAAACCTCCTCTTTTTTATGACCTTGTAATAGCTGCAACATATTTCCAGCAAATATTTTCTATAGCAATAATAAAAAAGTGATAACAAAAAAAATAAATATAAATACAGTTTAAACTCAGAAGAAATCACGCTTTCAGAACCTGGGGTTGGAGCAGCGAAGCAATAAATCACGTATCCTTGTGAAAGGAGAAACTTGAAATAGGAAAGTACGGCAGACATCAACATTAAATGTTTATCAGCTGTTTTCTTTTGACTGCTTTCCTGTCTTTCTTCTGTACGTGGACAGAGCCCAGAACATAGCTCACGTTCACTTCTGCTTACTCGCTGTCTGCCTGGCACCTACGGCCTCGGCCGCGAGGCGATGGCTGCCCGGCCACCTTTGAACGCCTGCTTTCTCCCGTGTGCCTGCGGGTGGGATTACAGCCAGACGCGCAGGAGCGCCGGAGGTCCCGCGTGCCCGGCGGTGCTGCGGCAGCAGCAGGGTGCTCCCGCACCTTCCTCCCAGTTAGCGTGAGCTGGTGTGACCTGTCCTCTGTCACCCACCGCGCCGCTCGTCCCAGCGCAACCAGACTGGCTGAGGGGGAGTGCAGCCCCAGCTGCCGGGGGGCTGGGGGCTGGCTGTGGAGATGCTCCTACAGCACCACGTAAACTTCCGCGGTCGTTCTGGGTGACCCAAACTGTCGTGTCCTTCCCCACCACGGATGTTCAGGCAGCCCCATAGCTCCTGGCCTCGTAGCGTTTGCTGGCTCACTGGGGACAGGTCGTCATCTGCTGGGGTGTCTTGGTGGGGTGGTGGTTTTTGAGTTGGTTTGGGTTTTAATTTATACTATTCTGGCGAAACCTGGTGGGGTGCATACCCCATTCTGCAGCAGGTCTTGCCTTTGGAGGCTGAAGATCTTCTTGCACCAGAGTATTTCTGTGGAGCGTTGTCTAAGGAGTTGTGCCAGAAGAGTTTTAAAACTAATGCGCAAACAGCAGCAAACCACCGTGAGCAGACAGTAGTCAGTCTGTGGTCCAGGTCAGATATGAAGATGCTGTGCTGTCAAATATGAGGTATAACATGGTGCTCATATCTGCTGCTCTCGGGTGTGGATGGTGGCGAGTGTTTGCTGAAGGAGTTCAAAGGAGAGACCAGGACACGTCGGCTGCCTCGCCAGGCAAACTGCAAAACTGTAAAATGAAATTGTAGCAAAAAGTAGAATGAATAGATGACAGGCAGACGTGCAGTATACTGGGGAAGGCAACCAGTGTAGCTTTTGTGGAGCCAGTTGTGCCTCAGAAACCAGGGAGCAGCCTTTGAGGAAGTCGGAGACCATCTGAATAGGGATGATGTGCTTTATACCGCGCGCTTAGATTTCCCAAAAAGATTTGACAAAGGCTCATAAAGCAATTAAGCTGTCACAGGACGAGAAGGAGGATCCTCACGTGGATTAATAATTGATTAAAAGACAGGAAACAAAGAATGGGAATAATGGCCTTCTGTTGTTAGTAACCAGGTTACTGGTGGAGTTCCAGTGGAACTGGTAGAACCTGCATTGTTCTGTTAACGTGGGGCATGGAAAAGGAGGTGAATGCTGATGTGACAAAATGTGCTGTTGATACAGAAGAGGTAAGAATAGTGCAAACAAAAGCTGTCTGTGAAGCACTGCAGAGGTATCTCTCAGTGCTGAGTGACAGGACAATACAATGAGAGAGGGAATCCAGTGTCAATGAGTGCAAAATAATACACATGCTGGAAAGCAACCCTAACTATGTGTATACAATGGTGAGCTCTAATTACTTTCCATCAGTCAAGAGAAGCATCCTGGAGTCATCATGGATAGTTCTCTGACCACTTCAGCTCAGTGCTTAGAAGCAGTCAGAAAGACAAATTGAACATCAGAAATTAGAAAAGGACTAGGGAACAAATCAGTTTCTGGTTTGGAAAAGACATGACTGTGTACAAGAGAAGTCCGTGAAGCACATGTGGTAGAGATGGAAAATTGGGAGGGTTTTATCCCAGTTGGTCATGAGACAAGAGCTACAAGCCCCAAAAGCAGTGAGTTGGAAATGGCCCTTTGAAACAACAGGGAATGGCTCAATAGACCCTGGAAATCAGAAATCCAAAAGTGTTTTGAGCAAATGCTTGGACCTTAAGGGAGCAGAAACAGCTGACAGAGCATAGCTGGGACTGGGGCTTTTGTGAGAGTTACAGGAGTTCTTGAGAGGGAGGTAAAGATGAGGGATAAGTAGGACCTAGAGATGTGTTTTGATGCAGAGACTAACAGTGTGAAATACAGGTTCAGTTTAAACCCATTTGGGTTTTTTTGTTTATACCGGTCTTTTTAGTTTAAGTTCGACAACTCCACAAACATTAAATATTGAGGTAAGTCTTTCTATAATCCTTATTTTACCCTGGTAACTAATTTGGAGATGGTTTTTTGGGCAGGGGGGTGTTTAAAGCCTCATTCTCTTTTTAAGTGTTAGTGTTTGTTTATTGTGCAGATTCACCCCCTGACCGGGGTATTCTTCATTGCTATTGAAAGTTAATGGGGGAAAAATTGCATTCCAAACATTTGAACCTGTAGTAGCCATGGCTGAACTTAGTTGATCTCTGGTGATCGGTTCAATTTAGTTACGATTTTTAGCCATTAGGCTGGGGCTGAATGATGGTGATTTGGTTGAGGCCAAATGTCTGTAGAAAATTGGCTGTTTGATAAGAGCCCTGTTATCAGAGGGGGATACTTTCTCATTTACATTTAGATGAGTATTGATTATTTATTTACTCAGAGAAGTGAGATTCGTTCCCAATCTTATCTCTCTCGTCTCTGCTTGTCAGCAGAAAGAGAGATAGAGCTCCTGACATCAGCCCAAGATAACAGCACTTTGTAGTGAAGATAAAAGTTGGAATGGGCCTTTTTCTAGTCTTGACTGAAAGGATAAGTTTTAAAAATTAGAACTGATGGGTCATGCTTTCAAAACCCCATTCTGAAGGCTTTGCAGCTTAAATGGCACCAGAATTGGTTTGTTGTTACGCGGACGGCCGTTCGCCTTTTGCAAGAGAGCTGCTTAATTTGATTACAAGGTGGGATTCTTCCTGGGGCACCTTCTGTGTGCTGCAGGAGAGCTGTGGGTGTAGTACTGGGGGCTGTTCCCTTCTCTGGTTTTTTGCAGTTTCTGAAACACCTTCCCCTGCTGGAAGGAGGGCGTTGGGTAAGGAAGCCCAGCGGGTGTCTGCAGGCGGAAAGCGCGGTGGTGCAGTTGGCCGAGCGGCAGGGACGGTGTGTGCTACGGGGGGTCGCTGCCGGCTCCGGGGTGCAGAGTGTGGCTCAGGGAGCAAGCAGCTCCTTCTGCCCGAGTTAGCTCTGTTCCACCACAGCTGCTGCTCTGTCCGAACACTAAAACGAGTCTAGGCGAGAGGAGTCGCTGCTGCTGGTGGTGTGAGCGGTGTGTGGTTTAGGCACTTGCTCCTGCAGTACCCGGGCGCTTTGCCAGCAGCGTGGGCCAAGAATGGAGAAAACCTGATCATAGAACCACAGACCGGTCTGGGTGGGAAGGGACCTTTCAAGGTCATCTCATCCAACCCCCTGCAGGGAGCAGGGACATCTAGAACTAGAGCAGGGTGCTCAGAGCCCTGACCAACCTCACCTGTAGTGGTGCCAGGGATGGGGCATTGACCACCTCTCTACCTCTTCAGCCACCCTCTAATGCCTCAGGCAGCCTGATCTGGTGGAGAAGAGTCCCTGCTGGGGACCTGGGGGTCCTCTGGGGCACCAAGCAAAGCTCTACTAAGTCTTGAACAAAAAGAGTTTTCTTGAAGGTGTAGCCATTTCTCTCTTGCCGTTCTGTGGCTTGTTTCAGACGGCAGCCTTGGCTCCCTCCGTCCCCATGAACGCTTGTTTCTCCAGCCCCACGGTTTCTCACTGAGTATTTGTGGCAAAATTACAGAATCAGAGAGGGGTTTTGTTTTCTGGGTATTTTGCCCTGGTAATTTCTGTTTTAACGCACTAGTGGTGTGTACTCAAGATTTACTCTCTCCGTTGCTCCATGAGCAGCGCTGGGGGAGAGCCCAGGGCTGCAGCCCCAGCCCGGTGCCGCTGGACGTGCTGGAGCTGCGGTGTCTCCATCGGCCGGAGAGCTCTGCTCGGGTCGTGGGCCAGGACTGTCCCTGCCAGGATTTTAAAGGTTTGCTTTACAACTGTGCGGAGCGTTTGCATCAGATTACAGAAATCCATAAAATCCAGCTTTGGTATTACCCTGTGAAATTTTGTTGAAATTCCCAGAGCAGTATTCTGATAGGAGACCATTAAATTACCTCATATTTCTAACAGAATGACATCATTTGAACTTGTGAGAGAAGCCTGGTAGTAAAACTCCTCCACGGAATCAGCCTCTAACGTTTTTCATCTGTTGTGAAGTAGAGGTCATGTAAATGTGTAGATATTTAAAATATATTATTTAAGAGCACATACTCTCTGAAAACCCATTTACACTTTTAAAATGAATTTCTTAGTGTCTTGTGTTTGAAAGGAGTTAGCCATATGGAAGGCTGCCTTGGTTTCTGGTCTGTAGCTCTGTTCCTTTGCTTTATTAGCAGACAGCTAATACCGTCGCGACACAAAACGGATAAAACAATTTACCCGAGCACAGAATTCTCAAGTTGCTCCAGATGAAAGTCGTCCTTTGGTGTTGGCATGGTGGTGTTGAGGGATCTTCCTCTGCTCTGATTTTAACTGGTTTTGGGGTGGGAGTGGGAGGGAGGCCGTGATGAAGAACCAAGGAGCTGGGACACAGCGATGGGCGCTGGTGCAGCAGGTCCTGGTCCTGATGATCGTGGGCTGAGGCTCCATCTGTGGCAGGAACACTTGGACTTGCGGTACCAGGTACCAAGAACTCAGAGGTTCAGATGGTTCTGCTGGCATTGGCACCGCTGGGTAGCATTCCACGTTCAGATGTAGTTTGGGAACCTCTGGAAAGTACAAACGCACAAAGCAAGAGCGTTTTGCTGTCGCCGATTCTGGTTTTATACCTACACCAATTTTCAAATACAAATCGATTTACCACTTTGATATTTTTTTCAGTTCGGTATCTTTTGCTTCTGCCAAGCGAGCCAGGCCCCTGTTTATTGAATTTATGTTGGATTTTTAATCACACTTCCAGTAGCCGGGAGAGGGGAGGCGACGGCGCTGCCGGTATTTGCCTTCCCGTTGCGCCGGTGTCTCGCGTGCGGCGTGTTCCGCTCGCTCCCCGGCCGGCCAGGCTGCGCAGCGCGGGGGCACTCGCCATCCCGCCGGTGCCCACGAGCCGCCCGGCGCCGCGGCCGCTCCCACAGGCAGAGGGGGACTCCGCTGTACGGAGAAATCTCCTTCCGCTTGGGGAGCAGAAGGCGCCTGGGTCGTGCAGCGAGCGCTTCGTGCAGCTTCTGGGGAGACGAAATGAGAAGCTGTAATTGAAATTCTGCCGCAGTAAATTTAAAATTAATTGGCTAACAAATTCCATTTCTTAGGCGTGCCATCTGAGGCTAAAATACTTAATTTTTTTACATGTTTTAAATATTTCATCATGCACTGTCATAATTCAAAGTCAGGAAGCATTCAGAAATATTTTAAGTACTGATTAAGAGGGAATAGATTTCGTTATTTCACTTCTGGGTTTTTTTCTACATTAAGACCTGGTTGAAGGTGTTTTGCATCGCTTACATTTTTTTTTTTTCCAGGTATCTGTTTAGCATTATTTTACTGGGTTATGTAGAAATTACACGGCTGAGAAATTTGTGTGCCCTTTGGCTCTCGGGTGTGAGCAGGAGCAGAGACCCACCCTGCGCTGCTTGGGGTGCGGCAAGGACCAAGAATACGACATGGGAGTACAGCAAGGTCTGAGCAGATATTTCTTACAGGAGACAACGCCCCCAGCTTGCAGCACGGGCAGGGTGTTTATTTAACACGGGCTCATCTGGTGTAGGAATGGTGCAGAAAGTCAGACAGGAGTCTGTCAGGTAGTGTTGTTAGACAGCTGAAGGGGACTGGAATGTGTTGCTCCCTTGCGTGCCATCCTCCACATTGTTGAGATGGGGCTCTTCCCTTTGGCAAAGAGCTTCCAGACAGAAACATCTACCTGCCTCGATTCTAGGCTACGAGTTATCTCATGTTAGTTGAACGTACTAAGCCATCACCGTATTAGAAAACAGATGATTTTACAAGTTACTTTATGTTTCAGGTCCTCAGTATCGGCTGGAGAAGCAGAGTGAACCTAATGTCCCAGTAGATTTAGACTGTACCTTGGAGAGCCAGAGCACTTTGGAATTCTGCCTTGTCCGGGAGAACAGTATGTTTCCCCTTTTCACTTTTGCTCTTGTAAATTGCTTAAACTCACATAAGTTATGTATTTTGGAATACAAGCTGTGCTGTCTGGGCAAGTGAGTTTTGACGAGACTCTCTTTCCTGAGGCACTTCACAGTTGTGCCAAAACAATATTCCAGAGGGAAATGATGGATTTCATACCTTCTAGTAAATAGTCTGCATCCTGTTTATCACTTCATGATTAATCTTTCTCTGTTAAACTCTGCTCTGTGAAGTTATGACCAGCTCTGAAAAACACTGGAAATAAGAAACTTTTTCTGTTGCAGGCATTGCTTAGTGGATAAAGTGATTGCCCTGCAGTACTTTTGGCCATGTCGATACTTCTGATAGAAGCACTGATTTTTTCCTAACAGGATTTAAAGAAATTAACTTTTTTTAAAAGAAATTAAAGATATAACTAGAGCAACTTGATGCTTTTTAAAGTGCTAAACAAATAATTATCTCTCCAGCTATGCTCAGATATTTTGTTACTGTTCTAATGGTCTTAATACTATTTTCTGATTTATTCTTTACAAGGAATTATATGAAACTATAAAAAAACTAAAAAAACCCCATTTATGTTTGTCCTCCATAGCAATTTAGCCTGTCCTTCATTCTTTACAACAGTCACGCTTTCATTTTTGGGTTTTTTTTTTCAGTCCATTTTAATTCAGCTATAAAAATGTTGATTATACTAACGAAGAAACCAGTAGCACTCAGTCTCAGCCAGGACCATGCTTATGGTGTTTGCTGAAAACAATCCTAGTAAGAGTCTGTTTCAAGTAGTAGAAGAGGGGTTTTTTTCTTCTTTACAAAGACAGACCTCTCCATTTATGTGTTTTGACTATAGCATTTCATATTTCATCTTAGAATGACAGCAGAGCATCCCCAAAGTAGCTCCAAATTCCAGCGGCGAGTAGTAGACTCTGCTCCCGTTCCAGGCACAGCAGCGGTGGGATGCAGCCGCTGCGAGCTCTCTGGTGGCTCGTCAGGGCTGGGGCTGAGATTAACCCCCCACACCTTTGGCTGCCGTTCTCTGTAGAGTGGGACTTGCCCCCAAAATATTCTTGATGCTCCTGGTTCATTTCTTCATAAAATGGATCTAAGAAGCCGCAGGAGGGAATGCGGTAGAAGGTAGCAGGGGGGCTGTGCCTGGGGAGATGGAGCAATTTTAACCTGGCTAATCAAGTTGCACTCCTCACAAGCCAGAATTCCCCAACGTTTGCTATTATTTGTGTGTGGATTGTTAGTCTATGAGCAGATGCAGACTGGTTGTATTTTCATAGGTTTTGCACGTTTTGGTTAAAAACAGTATTCCTTTTATCCAGGCTCTGTAATAAAAAGTACATTGTATATGCCACATTTTTAACGTATTTTCATCATCTGTGGAGGAATCCGTGCTGTGCCTTGTACCCCTGTCTACTGATGCTATTAGCCCTCGTGAGTGACTGGGTTGAGTTTGTACCATTCCTTTAATAGTAAATCTGCTGTAAGTTTGTAAGTGGTTTAGCAGGAGGCATTCGGTCAGCTCTGCATCAGTAGCAAATGCTCCAGGAGAGCTGCAGAGGCCTCGTCTCAGAATAAACATCAGTGGTGATGTTGAGAGAACACTTTTCCCTCTCCCTGGAGTCCTTGCACAGCGGCTGCTGCTCTTCCTTCCTAGGCGAGGAGATGCAGAAGCAAGTTCAGGTCCGGAGCAGGACATAGAAAGTCATGAGCAGGATCCCCAAGTGCTCTGAATTCCTGAGCTCTCCTGGCCATCATTAAGCAAATAGGCTCATGCCAGTCTAAGAGCATGACCTGGAGCCTCTGCTAGGACAGTGATTTCCCCAAGGTGGGCAACACCCTGGGCTGGACCCCAGAGCTCTCCGTGCTCCCAGTGCCACTGCTGCCGCCATCCTCCCCTGCTGCGAGGGCATCGCGCTGGGAGGTGGTGGCTTTTTTGTCCCTTTCATGGGCCTTGTGTTTGATAACCAGTGCCTGGAACATGGAGCAGTGAAGGCAAAACAGGCACTTGGACTCCAGAGCTCAAAAGCAAGCCACTGGTTTCACTTGTTCAAGGCTGACAGACATCTAGGCAATGTTACAAATGCTGAGGTGAATTCTGTCTCTTTTCTGCTGCACTCTTACTGGGGGTTTTCTGAATTGATACCAATAATAAGGAATGCAGCAGAAATCTTCTGCTTATAGTTTCTCCCCCAAAATGTGGGTGAATTTAAAGTGATCTTCCATTGTTCCTGCTGAGGGACGTATGTGGAACACCCGTGCAGTTACCTCTCTCCACACAGAGGTGTTCAAGGACAATACAGTATATGAGATCAGCTGTAATTCATGTGCTGCTCATAGCCTGGCTCCCCAGTACACACGAAGAAATTGGATTTTGTAGTGCTTAAGGAGCTATCTTTTGGTGTGGCATTAGAATAGAAATATTGACAGTTTTGCGCTATTAATAAAATAATAGCTTGAAAATCCTAGCATCGAAATGAAATACACATTTTGTGCATATTGTTTTTATTTGAAATATTTTTAGCTTAGATATGCCAGTCAGGAAAATCTCTGCTATAACAGCTATTATTTGTAAATGTGCTCTTCATAGTCTCATATTCATTTATAAATATATATATGTGATGCCAAACATCTGCTAGTAAATAGCTGCCAGTTTCCTTTGGGCAAATAGAAAGTTTATATTTCAGGGTATTAAATGAAACAGAAAACTTTCCATTATTAAGAAATATGTATGGAGAAATCCCCTATCTATCCAACATCTACTAATAGCACTCGAACTAATAAACTGTTTCCAGTACGCAGAACTTTTTAACTTGCACAAAGATTTATCTTTAAACTAAAAGCCTGCACTTTGTAATGTGAAATGCTTTTACGTGTGGCAGCAAACTGTTCATGGCTAATTTAGTTTTATTCTTACCATCTTACTTCTGGAAAGTTCCTCTTTCTCATTTTATCATTAGATAGTAATTAGTATTCAAGGGAAATTGGTCTTAATATATTAAAATTGGTTTA
Source organism: Actenoides lindsayi (assembly GCA_025331215.1). NCBI lineage: Eukaryota > Metazoa > Chordata > Aves > Coraciiformes > Alcedinidae > Actenoides > Actenoides lindsayi. Next base: position 21,393 of record WTSP01016635.1, on the reverse strand, counting down.
GTGCCTTTAGACCTGTACCAAAGCCAGTGTCTTATTGGAAAATGTAATTGGGGACTCTCTGTATGTAATTAATTGTATTACAATTAAGAGCTTTCATTAAGCAATATACTAGTACATTAAAGTAATAAGGGACATTTTTGCAGTGCAGTTAACTTTATATTTTGTTGTTTTACCGAGGAAATACAGGTTCAGTTGCTCTTGGATAGGCTACATAGGGCATTTCAACATTCTGATATCACTAATGTGTCATTTTTATATGCCCTCTAGTGCTGACGGGGTCCCTGTTGGATAAGGCTCCTTGGTTTAGCTTCTAACTTACTTCCAGACTCGTGCTTCTGCTGCCCGTTGTTTCATTACTGTTTGCCTCATTTGAAAATGAGGATTTTCTATGAGGAGATTTGACTGAGTTACAAAGACAACTCTTTATTTCACAGTACTTCAAGTACTTGAACAAAAGTACTATCTCTATACTGAACCTGGTTTTTGAAAAAAATAATGAAACAAAGCAAAAAAAAAACACCCAGCAGCAGAGTAAAGCTCTTTGGCTGTTGTTTCCAGACTGGGAAATATGTGAATTTTCTGGGTGAGCATCAAACCTAGAGACTGCAAAGTAGCGCCATGACTGTGACTTCTAAGCCACCATAGTGCTTCACCACAGTGGCTGTCTTAAAGAGCAGAAATATGTAGCCCTTGATGCCATTTTTGCTTTTTATTCAGCTGCTGTGGTCAGAAAACACCACTCACTTGAAATAAAGTCAGAGGTTGTGTTTTAATGTTTTGTGCAGTTTTGTTGCACAAGCAACAGAGCAGAGATGGAGAGCGGTCTGGCTGGGAAGCCCTTCCGCTCATGAGGACTGAGACTGGAGGCTTGGGAAGAATCAGATGGATAAACAAAACAGACACGTAGGTCTCCCTCTGTCCCATACCATGCGTTCTCACAGGGTGACTTTGGTTTTAGGGATTTAAAACCATTTCTGTGAGGACATGGTCAGCTGTGCAGTGTGTGTGGTTCTGCCCAGGAGATGGAGTCTGCCCGTGCTCCCCACTGAAGCCGACCTAACGTCATTGTCACCTGCATGGCACCCGAGGGTCAGCAGCCTGGGGCGACCTGCCCTGGGCAGATGCTCCACTGCCCTGCCTCTCCTCGGAGCTGTAGCGATGGGCAGTTGGTCTCGAGCTATCCCAGCAGTGCCAGATGCAGCAGGGGTGCGGGACAACCCGAGCCCTGCGTCGCTGCAGCACCCGCTGCACCCTGTGCCGTGCTCCAAGGTGGGCTGGCAGGACTGGCACCGGACAGGGCAGTGCCAGGCTGCAGGAAAATCAAGGGACTCCCAGTTTAGCTGTGTCACGCGTTGCTCTGCCCCTGCCTTGGGAATGGTGGAGCAGAAGCAGGGGCTCCTCCCAGCCATTCTTTTCCTGCTCAGTTCATGGGTTTCCCTACCCTACTTCTCCAATAATTCAGCCCCTACTGTGGGCTAAGGGAAGTGCCTCCTGCGTAGCTGTGCTTTGTACTTTGTGCAGGTTTTATCTTGTGCCTTGCTTATCCCACATCTGACCCCAGCTTTTTTCCCTTTTTCTTTCACAAAGGAGATCTTAGTTAGGCAGACTCTAAGGGAAAAGTGCAGAGGTCATTGCAGACTGAGTCTCCGTGGCGTTACGTGAAGGAGTTGCTTTCTGGAATAGGAATCAGTTCCTCCCAGGATGGAGGTGCCTCTGCCAGCAGAGCCATATTGCTGGGTCGGCTCTTGGGCAAAATAATAGACCCGGAGCATCCACTTTACTTGATTGTCTTCCCAAGCAGAAGCTTTTACATTCAAAGGCCACACTGTGATCTCCATTACAAATACCCTGACAGGCCTGTAAATATTTGACAGGTTTATTCACAGCTGCTTGCATGTGGAAAATATTTTTATGATTTTTCCCCCAGTCAGCTGGTGGAGATGGCTCTGCCCTCGGCTGCCGCACACCGGCAGTCTCGCCGACATCCGCGCGGAGCTGCGGGGCGAGAGCAATATGCCAAGTTCTGCAGTCAGGTTTTTCCCCGCAGGGCATTTCTCTCCGTTGTTACTGATATTACTGCTATTACCCGATGCACCCTCAGGGGTCCGCGTGTCTTGCCATCTTTAGACAGATGATCTGTTTTGATGGTGGAATTCCTGGCTGCTCTCCCAAGAGCAGCAACTGTAGAAATTCTGTAAACCTGAATCCATTCACAAAGCTTCATAAAACAAAGTCGGCAGAGGTTAGGGCTGCGCGGAGGATCCGAGAGGCTTCCAGAGCAGAATCCCACTGTTGGCTGCTCCGGCTGCGGCAGTTGCTGCTCCTGCGCTGTAGACGCTGACAAGGTGCTCACGATTTTAGTTACAGAGGCAGGTTCTTTTCCCCTGAATATGATCTGACAGGCTGCTAATATTCTTTCTAATACTTTTAATTTGGGCATGTGAAATGCAAGAAGAGTCAGCTTCATAGCAGCGGTGTGAAGTCCACAGGTAGTGTCCCCAGGTTGCAGCAATCCTGGAGCAGTCGGGGCCAGGCGGGGAGCTGGGAACGCGACGGCCGCTGCCGCCCCGCAGCGTGCTGGGTCAGTCTCCATCTTGGAGGTGTTGTAAGAACGTTCTGCAAGGACGAGGTGGTTACGTTGCTGCTGTTTGTGTCATCTCCAGATTTATCGCTACCAGTGCAGTTTGTCTGTCGGTGCCAACACTACTTCACTGTCCTTAAACCCCGCTGCCCTTTGCACAGGTGCTGCCCATCGCGCAGAGGCGAGAGGTCACCCGGCCATCACAACTGGCTCAGGAGGTGACTTTTCTGAATCCTGGTGTGGGGCTTCCTCAGGGGCAACGACCTCCCTGAGGCCCAGGGTCCCTCTCCCCACCCCTCTGGCAGCGACCCCTCTGCACTACTTGAGCTCACACTGTGGAGCCAGCCCTGGACTCGCTCCCTGCCCTGTGCCCACCTGTCCCAGCCCCTCGCTCCCTGCGGGCAGGCGGGCGCCCGGGTCCCGCCGTGCCCTGCGTCCCTGCACTGTCTGCCATCGTCACCACCTGCTGCCACGTGACCAGGAGCTGCTGCCAGGGCCAAACGGGCGTTCGCTGGTTCCCATCAGTGGGAGAGGGTCCCGGTTCACTCTGGACCGCCTGGCAGCGGTGCCGTTGCAGCTCTCCTGGTTGGCTCGCCGGCACCGCCATGCCGCAGCATTTCAAGATGCTTTTAAGTGCACCAAAAAGTTTGACATATCTTGGTGTATCTTTGAAGTACTGCAGCATGAGGGTTTGACATGATACATTATGATAATCCATAGTATAGAGACATTAACACAGGGGTCTTTGACAAAATACATTGTAATGTCTCTGAAGGAGCCATTACAATTTATCTTGTCATTCTGGAGCATAGAGTGGTTGCAACGTTAAGATGGCTCTGCATAAATTCACATCTAGACTGTTTCATTTGATTTTTGGAATTCTTTCAAGTTGAATGGCACGGCCCAATTTGTAGGTTAACCCTTTGCTGTCCCCCTCCCCAGAGAAGGGTCCCCAGTGGGGTGCCTGGGGGCTGTGGTACGAGAGGCGAGGAGCGGGCACCGCAGGGAGCTTGTGTGAAGTGTGAATCTCCTTCTTTATGCTCTCGAGATGTATTTTGACTCATTTAACAGCAAACACTGACCTTGCGTTGGTGCAGACATGGGAGATACTTGCCATAAGCAGCAACGTTTGTTACTGAATTAGCAGCTAGATCAGGGAACACTTTCAGCAGCAGGAAACATGCTCCGTGCTCAGGTGGGGTTTTTCTTCTCTCTCACCTACGTTTGTCCTGCTTATGGCCACCACCCCGGCAGGGTCCCATACGGAAGCAAACAGCCTGTGTCTCTGCAGCAATAGATGACCCTGTGAAAAGGGAGCCTGCTTCCTCCTGCACCAGCAGGACGTGGCCCAGACCAGTGGCAGGGCTTTTTTCCCTGGGAGCTGTGGCCTGTCCTGGCAACTGCCCCTCGTCATCAGAACTGGAATGCACCAGAGCTTCCCTGGGATCTGAGGTGCCAGATGTGGTGGGAATGAGCATCCCCAGAGGGCAGCTCCGTGCAGGAAGCGTCAGTGTTGAGGCTGCTCCAACTGTGCAAGTCTCAAGCAAAACTAGTACAAAAAAATCTGACAAGTTCTTGGGCTGCTCTTCTGGATCTTTAAGACCTGTACTAAAATCCTATCATCTCATCTTCCCTTTATTAAAATTTCAGCAAAATATAAAGTTTTCATTAATCTCCCGCAGCAAATTTAGTACTCTGAACTGGCAGTTGATTCAGCTTTTAGGACTACATTAGCTGGGATATTAAACAAAGCGTGTCATTCTTTGGTATCTTCTGTAAGAAGCTAAATCAGTTTTCAAACGTATTTATACCACTTTATCTAACAGCATCTGAATGATCATTTAGAGCTGAGATGCTTTATTAGCAGCTGGCATTGAAATTAGTCGGCACAAAATTATATATTGCATTATAGTAATGTTTAAATTGGTGTTAATCCAACGTCATAAAATGTAAAAAAATCCTTAAAGTGCATTATATTTTTTCAGTAATTGGCATTTTGGCTTAATGAGATGTTACCTTTTATAAAGCCAGTACCTGCAGTAGTAATGAGAATACTAATTAGTAAATAAAGCACAGCTTCGTTATCAGGGGGCTGGGATCAGAGCGCCCGAGGTGTTGCCGGGGCCGCAGCGAGACACCAGCGTCCCCTCCCACGGGCGATGCTGAAGCCCAGCGGGGCTGGGGCACCTGAAAAGGCTGCCCTGGGCGGGGGCAGCCCCCTTGGTGGGGTCCCTCCCGGGGCGACGGGCTGTGGGTGTCCTGCCGGCATCCCGCCGGCTCGGCCCGGGGACGACTGTGCCCCAGGGGTGTCTCGTGAGCCGAGAACCTGCCGCTGGGATGTCGCGCTGCCCTTTGCGTGGGGCTCAAGCGTGTGTCGTACTGTCCTTAAGGAAGCAGCGATTTGGGCCGTGGGTGGAGAATTCCCTCCGGCGACAGGAGCGTTTTCTTCTGTCTTAAAAATCCACCTGCAGTTGTCCCAGCCGTAGAACGCGCTCGCGGAACCGTCTGCCGTCTTTGGAACCTCTTGTTCATTATTGTTGGCTTGTTTTGCAGGTTCAAGAGGAGAAGAGGTCTCAGAGGAGGACCCTCAGATCGATATAGCTACAGTGCAGGACATGCTCAGTAGCCACCATTACAAGTCCTTCAAAGTCAGCATGATCCATCGGCTTCGATTCACCACTGATGTTCAGTTAGGTAAATCAATCCCTACTGTAACGCTCAGGAAAATGGAATGGTTCAAACCTTTGCCCATCTCTAATAGCTGACTGTCCATCTCAGGCGTTCTGAAAGTAGTCGTTACCGCGCTGGGCCCTTGGTTGTGGAGCACGCCGCTCAGAAGGGCTGCCGGCATTTCAGTGGTTAAAAAAATTGCTTTCACTTGAAAATACTTCAGTGTTTTTATTATCCACAATCAGCTAGCACATGTTTCTTCTGAAAGAAGGCCATTATTTAATGACCTCATCTCTTCTTTTTTTTTTTTTTTCAATCTAGGCTCCCTAATGGAAAGCTTCTTGCCAACTGTTTTGTTATTTTTAAATGAGGCCGTGCAAAATTAGGAACGGTTAGGGTTTTCTTTTTCTGAGACTGAAATATTTTAATGACCAAGTGGAAATTTGAGGTGGAACAAAATAAAACTAGCATTCTCTAAAGGTTTTATATTGTCCTTATTAGCTTTCTGAATGCTTTTGAAGGCCAAGGGATGACAGAATCTTGAATTATAAAAGCCCCATTACTGTTTTAAAATGATTGAATGGCTTTTTATCTTTGTGTTTAAATTGTGAAAATTTGATTAATGATGCATTGGTAGGTGACCTGTGACATTCCTGCAAATACCTTCCTTAAAGAAATGATTCAGCAGTAAAATATTAAGTGCCGTAATGCTTACAAAATGCACTTGCTCTGTAGAATTCAGTAGAATTGATAAATGTAAACTATGAGTTCCTGTATTACTGTCACTACAGCCTCTTCATTCTTCCGTCCTTAAGCACATATAAAAGTGTATGTCTCTGATTCTTACAGAAGAGGCTTTCTTAGTTTATTTTGACCTGTCTTGTTAAGGAAGGATTTATTTGCTGGTGCTGAAGCAGGGCAGCACTGGGCATGTTTTCTGCTTTTGAGCAAACTCTCTGGGTGTGATAGTTTGCTTCCAGTGAAGTTTGACTCACTGTATCTGGAAAGTGTCAGAAATGAGAGCTTGAAAAGGTCATGACAGATCACTAAAGATAAATGGTTAAGGGAGAATAGCTGTTAAATGAAACAAATGGCTTAACTTGTGTAGCAGTGAAGGAGCTGACCCTGTCCAGTAGTGTAAGGACCATAAAATTTCCCTTTTATAACAATCTGTGAGCTTGTATATTTTTGATGGCAGTACACAGACAATGGGATTTTTATAATCTAATTTTTTGATTTTTTTTTTTTATTCAAAGAAGTGAGGTATTTGAAATGTGGGTGAATGTACAGCATCAAAACCTTTAAATGAAGTCAGGATGAGAGTATGTCACTGAGGTTTTCCCCTGGAATGTTTAAAGATCTGAAAAGAGCAGTGCTGGCAGGGCAAGCACTGAGGTGCCGTTTGGCTCGGGGCTGCCGAGCGTTCGTGTGTTCACCTTCCGCCCGCGACAGACTGCTCCCTGCAGTCTGAGGGGTATAAAACAATGTCTGCCTTTTTCATCCCTCACCAGTAACGGTGGTTTGGGAGCTTTTCTGAGCCAGTTTAACGGCGGACGGTTGCAAAGACTTTTCTCTGTAGTGTTTTTGCCGTCAGTTTTACGGAGCAGCCGGAGCGAAGCGACAGTTTTTCCAGAGGACGTGGAGAATCCAGAACGGCTCCTCTGGTCCCCGTGGAGAGCGGTGGCAGTGCGGGAGCGCGTCGGCTGGGGGGCCGGAGCAGTGGCTGCTCTGGAGATAGCCCAGTGGTTCTGGGGGCGAGTCCCAGCTTCCCCAGACAAGGACTCGGCAGCGGCGGGGCAGACCCTGGGAGAAGGTTTCCTCCGGGGCTGCAGGACGCGCGGACGTCCCTGCATCGGAACAGGTTCTGTGCCGGGGTTTCTTTCGGTTGTACAGAACAGGTGGCGACAGCGTGAGCTGTGTCTCTGAATTGCCCTTTGGCGCTTTTTGAAACGTTCTGGCTGTTTTGAGGCCTGGTCATTGGATTTGCCATGAACTGAAAATGTTGGAGTAAGCTCAATCTTCTGTACGTTGTGTGTAGTCCTTCTGGAGGAAAAAGCGAGGCGTAAAGGGCCGTGGGGGAACGGCCACCTTTCGACTGATGGTTTTCTTGCAGTGGAAAGCTGTAGCTGCAGGAGGCTAAGGTCTGGGGGTTTGTGTTGTAGCTCATATCCCAGCGTAATGCAGACACTCTCAACATTTTTACCAAGGTTTGATCATGTTGTGAAGGAAGAAGACACAGTTGCTTGTGTATCACATTAGCAGGAGTAAAAGCAGCATATTGTCTTGGAATATGACTGCTGGCAAGTGTCTCAGAAAAGGGGGGCCAGTTGCAGACCCCAACAAAGGAAGTGAGAGCAGAACAGCGTTGCTGGACTAGTACATCCATGGCGTTTCTTTTGACAAAATGAATGAATTAAAAAAATTGTAGAAGAAGCATTTTTACTTGGTTTTTGAGTAAGACTAATTTGTGCTGTGATACAGAGCCTGCAGAAGCCACATACACAATACTGTTTTGATTTTAGGCTTCAACACATACAGATTGTGAGAACAATAACACAGAAAAGACAACACTCTTTGTCAGCGTGCTCTTTGGATGTGTGTAAGCTTAAGCCAGTGATGTCGAGATACAGAAATAATGGATGAAGTATACAGCAACAATTTGCAGATAAAAATAATAGAAGTTAAAGTGTATTTTACATGATAAAAAAAAGATGAAAGAGGGGGAAGTCTGTTACATCTGAGATGGTTACAAAATCCATGCTTGGTGAAGTAGCCTCTGCTGAAAAGATTGATGCAATGGGGAGTGACCTTGGCTTGGAGCAGGAGCTGGTGATGTATGTATGAGCATCTCTCTGCTAAATGGACCCAGATTTGTAGCACTAATATACATGGAAGCCCAGAACCAAACTCAGGATGGCAATAAATCAACAGCCACTTTGGGTGTCATTTCTGGTTTATATTCCACTATTGTTCTATCACTTTAATTCATGTCACTATCATCTGTTCATCTGGAACAGTTTTATATAATTTTCCAGTGGAGTTACCTGACAAATCCTATCAAATTAACAAGGTGCATTAACAATATTGACTGGCTGTGAATTCTGAAGTTGAAGGACCATACAGTCAAAATTTTGAAAGGATATTTGCAGGGGTGACGCTGTTACGGGAAGGGATGGGGAACAACCCTCACACACAAAGAATTCGCACCTTTATTTTTAGAACTTGCTTTGAGGGTTTTTTTCAGTGCGAAAATAAGACCTTGTGCCATCAACTTCACATATTTTCCATAAACTACAGAAAACGCTGGTTTGAATAATTAACCGTTACAGTGAAATAACAACGCCAATTTTAAATAATCTGTCCAAAATTAAATTATAAAACAAAATGGGCTCCAGATACAGCGTCAGCCTGCTCCAATTACCTAGTTCTAGCAGTCCTTGTGTTAATTGGGCTCTTGATACAATGCTTAATTGAAATGTGATCTCTCTGATGTGACGTATGTTTAATGACAAAGCGCATTCTTGGATTAATGGAAAGGGGAGAGGGTTGGTGGTGTTACTACAACCCAGGGTGAAAACGAAGGTAACCTTGGGTTAGTGGAGGGGGCTGCAGGCGGAAGCGCTGGAGCTGTCTGCTGCTTGCTCTCTGGGACCTAACGTTTAGACCTGCGTAAAATACAGAGGAGCGTGGTTTGCAAACTCTGCAGCTAGGACCAGACTTTAAGAAATACTGACTTAATTTTGGAGGGCTTGGGAGAGTCGCTCTGCATGTGGCATCTCTACTTTCATTTTGTCACATCTCTTAAAAGTTTTATCATCAGCTCCTTACGTTTTCTTGTGCTACAGATGAGCCAAGCGTGTGATGCATTTGAAAGCATTGAATCCAAAACCATCAAGAGGGAGAAGGTTATCTCTGCTGTTTCTCCAGAGCTGCAAGGGTTAAATGATGTTTAAATACTTTTTTCTTGTATTGCTTCCTTTTGTCACTTTCTCATGAGCTTCACCTATAACTCCTGATGGAAGAAACATGATTATTTTTAAGGCCCCAGACATCTTGATGTAGAAAGCCCAGGGGGAAGTTCGTTCAGTCGTGCCAACAGCTACTGAACAGTGAGCTGCTGTTCAGCGACGCAGCGTAGCAGGGGCTCCGCTGCGCAGGACGGTGACAAAGACGGCTAGGAATGAGAGCGCGGGTGCCGGGCCAGGCCTGGCCCGCTGCTGGCCCTCGGCCTGCCCCGGCAGCGTGCTGTGGAAAGGCTGCTCGTGCACCACTCGGAGTAGCGTGTGGAGGGAGGCAGAGGAATCTTCTGCTCCAGCTCCCCAAGGCTCTGCCGTGGGATGGTCCCGCTCAGCCGGCTCGCGGCCGCAGCCAAGCGCTGGCCATCGAGGAAGCCCGTGTTGGGACGCGGGGCCCGGCACTCGTGCCAGGAGCTACACAGATCCTCTGCTCGCTCTCAGGGCAGCCTCGTTAGGGCTGCCTTCGAAATGCCAGCAGTGTAAAAAGACACAGGCTCTCTGGGGCTGGATGCCTTTGTTCCTGAGCGTCCGGGTAACACAAAGAGCGGTGCTGCGGTGCTGTGGGTGGGTGTTGTCCGCCCCTATGGCGGGGGTAGCGGATGTGCCGTAGCGGAGCTGGAACGCGACGGGGTGTGAGCGTGTCTCTTACATAGAGTAGTGGTCACTGAAAAACTCTCAGTAGCTTTTTATAAATCTTGCAGCTTATGTAGCCTCTGCTTCCAGAAGAGCTCTGTATGTGTTGAGAAGAATTTTTCCTGTGGTATTTCTTTCTTGTTGGTACGCTTGTGCAGGAGAATAAAATGCAGATTATCAATGCAGTTTGATAATCATTGGCTTTTGGTTTCAAAAGCTCCTGTGCTTTCAAAAATCTCAAAAGGGCAATATACTTTCATCCCATTTAAGATTTATAAAGTGTGTCAAACAGCTGATGTGAAATCACTTAAACAGATCACTCTTGTGCCTCTCTATTCTTTCTCATCTCAGGTATTTCTGGGGACAAGGTAGAGATAGACCCTGTTACTAATCAGAAGGCCAGCACTAAGTTTTGGATTAAGCAGAAACCCATTTCAATCGATTCTGAACTCCTCTGTGCCTGTGACCTTGCGGAAGAAAAAAGCCCAAGTGAGTAGTCCTTTTTATTTATGTTCTCTCTTCTCTCCCTCCCTGTATGTGCTCAATGTCCAAAGAATTATTGCTACCATGTCCTTTTCTTTCTATAGGTGTATTTTATTCATTACAGGATGTTTTTAATCTGACACGATTCTGTTATAGAGAACACAACATAAACAGATACACATTTCAGGAGGGTCCTTTTAATGCTGCCTCCAGCTAATGGCATCATTCAGAGTGTTTCTTGTGCCCACTGCAGCAGCTGCCAACAGTGCTGTACCAGGAGACACTGGCTTTGCCTGGCTCAGCTCCCATAGCACAGGAGTCAAATGTGTGTTTCAACAGAATTGCAATTTTTTGAACTTCTTCACATCCAAACTGGTTTTAAACAATTTCTTAGGTGCAGTTGTGAACCTTGGACATACAGTAAGTATCAGCTTCACCCGTGGCTGCAGGGTCACTGGGATCACGACGTGCTGCTCCAAGAGCTCAGTTTTCAGGAGGGCAGCGACTGTGCAGCGGTAGCCAAGGTGGCTGGAGGGTGAGTTGGACCCCCCCCCCAGTTCAGCCAGGCATTGTCAAAAGGTCGGAGCTTGACACATTCAGAGTGCAACTGCAAAAACCCAGTGCTGTCATGTGTTGTTTCAGTGCAGTGAGGAGTGTCTATATCTGTAAAATTTGTCTTAAAAAGTGCAAGAAAGGCCCTGGGGGAGTTGGGCAATGTCTCCCGCGGGTGCCAAAACATAACTATCTACTATCAGAAGTAACTGCAGTTCAAAAGCTCAGATGGGTTTTATTACACTTGTGCTTTCGCAGAGTAGGGATGCCAAGTATTAAGTACTTATCTGCAAGGTGACAGAGAGGGAGAATTATGTGATACATATTTACAGAGGTAATGATCTGTTGAATTCTCTTGGAAGAGTAAATTTATGGCTGCCACAGATTTTATCAGCAATTATTGAACTATATCCTTCTCCCCTTCATTACCCCTTCCTACTTCCATGTTCTCAGTCCAGTCATTGTCTTCCCTTTCTGTCTCTCCAGCAAGATTTCATGGTCCTTGGGAACCCAAGGAGATGCATGATCCCAAGGAGAGACCTCCCTAATGGCCAGGCACTCCAAAATGTGTAACAGTTGTCTTTAGAGTTCAGGGTGCAGTTTTGTGCTTGTAAATACATTATCACCTCTGAGCTTGTAGCCACGTTTCATTTCAAATGCCAACACTTGTGGTGGTAAAATTGTGCCCACAAAATGGGGCTGTATCTGGAAACCCAGCCTTGGAACACCAGGTTTCCAGCTCACGCTCTCATTAGCATGATGGTCTGAGACCTTCAGCTTGACCCTGAACACCTCCAGAGCTGCCTTGTGCAGGGGACGGGGCTCTTCAGCCCCAGAAGCAGCACCTGCTGCTGGAGGAAATTGTTTGTGCCCAAATCCTGCCAACCCAGGGAGAAAGAAGGGACAGAATTTCAAGTCCCAAACAGAGTCTAGCACAGAAGGGCAGTACCTTCGTGCAGAGACTATTGAGTGAAGAATCATGGTCACTTTGGAGAGGATGCTGATAGGTTTCAACACAGGCAATCTTTGTGATGCTGAAACTTTTTATTTACTACTTTCCACATGGCCATCATAAACTTTTCCTATTAAATAAGTGTTCAGCGTAGTTCCAAAAGGAGAAAATAATTCCTCCTGAAATCTGCTGACCTCTTCCCGATTCACTGAAGATGTTCCAAAAGTCACTATTTTAGGCCAGTACAAGAGACTTTTAGTGTGACATCTCAGAATGATACATTTTGGGGAGCTCTTAACAGCAGATCAGTATCCCTTGAATTTTAAGTGGAAAGAAGTTATTTTAGTAGCATAAAGGAATGAAACTCACTGTATTTCACAAGTTTTGTCTGTGATTTTTATCAGCATAGTGATGTATGTCTGTAGCAGAGTTTACATCAAAAATTATTCCTGGATCTTCCTTGAATGAATTATTGCAAAGAAAGAGAGGCTGAGTAAAGATAAGGTCTTTGAGTTCTGCAATATATTTTGTTTTCATGTTTTTATCTCTTGTAACACAAACATGCTCCATCTCCTCCTTCAGAAGTGTTCTGCACATGTAGCAGCACTTGTACAGTGGCACTGGGTGAAAACGCAGCGCGTGTTACTGAGCCCCTGCCTTCCCCAGATGCTGGCAGCTGGGGTTGCAGTAACATGGGTCTGCTTTGCTGCACTGACCTCCTGTAATTCTGAGGAGAGGTGAAGGGTTTGCAGGAGCCTCCAGCCGTGACCTTACTCTTTAGTGAGGGGTGCTGGGAGTGGAGCTGGGTCGCTGTGATCAATATAGCTGGAGGTTTCTGCAGCAATTGTTCCTCTGAACGTGGTAATTAAGGCAGTTTCCTCTTTGGTTAGCTCATACTTTCTGCAGATTTTAAGAGATTTCAGAGGTTTTACTGGTATTTTTCTGCAGAAATGTAAGCCCAGAAATGGTGTGTCAGTAGAGTGGAGAGCCTGCTGCTTAGTTTCTGTTAGTTTTCTCTGAAAAGACAGGTTTGTGCAGCAAAGCTTTAGTGGCACTTGTGTGAGTGTTGAAGGACTCAACACCTTCGCAGATGCCGTGTTGTGAATATTTACCGACGGACTTGGAGTCATTCTGGTCAGGGCTGAACCTTTTCTGTGCTGTGAGTTTGTAGAACTTGGAGCTGCATTCACAGAAAACAGAAAATGAAAATAGAAAGCTTTGGCATCTAATTTGCCATTAGCATGGGTATTGTCGGCAGGAACGGCTGGTGATTTTTGTTTGCCCTTGTAGTAGGCCTAGGTCAGCATTTGAATTTTTATTTGTAAATTAAATCAGACTCCCTGGATTTAGACAGAGGGAAGAGGTAATGGCCCTGCTGGCTCGATCAAATGCCATTAGAACCTGAAAACACTGTGTATAAACGGCTTGTTCAAATCAGGTTCGGTCTGATTATCACGAGAGATTCTGAATGTTTTGAGTCTTGAAAGGAAGCATCCTATCACCGGGAAATAAGATTTAAACCTTAATAAAGTAGTTGTCATTTTTATAGCTGAAAAGAGCTTTGTATCTCAATTAAGTGTACATAATATAAAGTCTTAAGGAAGCAACATAATACGTTTAATACAATTATATCCCTTTGCAATAGTGTAATTCAAAGGAAATCTGATTCCGTTAATGTCTCTGACATTAGTTGGACAAGGGAGAGACTTCAGTGTCACCGGCCGCTGCCTCTTTACAGAGCGCCCCGTGGACCCAGCGCGGCGGTGACGGATGCGTCGCGTCCGTCCCTTCCCGGGGCCCGGCTGCTGCGGCATCAGCAGCGTGGGCACGCGGGGCTGGGCAGGGAGCGGAGCCGAGGGCAGGGCCGCTCGCGGAGCAGAGCCTCGGCGGGGCGGACGAACGGCTCCCGAGACACGCCGCGTTCTCCCGTTCACATGCGGTTTACAGGAGCCGCAGAAATCAGATTTATTTGATAATGTACTTGAAACACCAAAGAAATGTTGGCTCTGTGATCCTTTCTCTGCCTTTTTGTGGCTTAGTAAAGCGGGTCCATCTCCGTTGCTAGGTCAAAATATCCTTAATATTAAGGTAGTCTAAGCAAAGGTGTTCTGTAGGTCACAGAGTACATTGGTAACTTGGGTTTGTAATTTAATTGCCTGCTTTGCACCCTGCAGCTTAAGGCTTCCTTTAAATTCTTATTCCATTGTTGCACTGGGGCTTAACAGAGTGTTAACCTGGTAATAGGCACAGGGCCTCCCCATTATATGTCTCGCTATCGAGCGGTTCTGCATGACTAGTTAAAAAAGATGGCAAGAAGATTAATGAAAGCCGCCTAGTACAGAAGGGGGGTAGGTACCTTTGCAAGACTTCTAGCGAGGAGATATTAGAGCTGAACCAGAGCTTGGCTTTTTCTTTATCCTGTGACCTTTGAACCTGCCTTACTGTCGAGAGCTGCCAGCAGAGCCGACGTTTTGATTGATGTTGCTACACGAGTCAGTCTTTCCCATTGAATTCCACATCTGCACGAAAATAGCTTTTCTAGCAGTATTCACACTGGCTGTAAGTGATAGCCAGAGTGATGCCTGAAATGCTTTTATGTAGTTTTCATTTAAAGCTAAAGGTATTTGATGTTTTAATTCAGTATCCAGTTCCGCCAGATTATGCACTTTGGGTAATACTTATTTAATGAATTCGTTATTGGGTTGTGAAAGGGCTAAAAACATACAGAAGGTGTCGGGAGGACGTGGGCAGAAGGCATTGGGAGGACATGGATTCCTGCTGCTTGGGGACCTTCAATAGAGATGTTGCACATTTTCTTGGAGCTGCGTAGTGGAGCCAGAGCAGAGGCAACAATTATCCACGTGCTCTGCAAATGGTGCTCAAATGTTGTGTGGTAGCTCCTAATGTTGATGCTCCCGCTGTGAATAATGTGGCGTGTGAAATAATGGAAGAAAATGCCTACTTGGTATGAGACTAATCACAGATTCTGATCAAAAAGTAGAAAACGGGTTCAACAGAGAAAATGTTCCCAAACTTCAGGCTGGGAGTGAAAGAATTCTCAAAGTGTGTCACAGGAGGAAGCGAGTCCAAGCGCACGTGGCCGTGCGGTCCGCGGAGCGGTGAACGCCTCGGAGGGGAGGCAGCGAAGGCAGGGACGGCGCTGAGCTGGCAGCTTGTCCCATTTCCCGGGGCGGGCTCAGGACTGTGCCCGGGCTGGGGCCCCACCGGAGCCCTGCTGACAGGCCAGGGACGTTGGGGACCCCGCGAGCGGCTGCGCGCCTTTGGTTGTCATCCGCGGGATGCGGTCGCTGCAGCGGGGCCCCGGCTGCGGGCTGGTGGCCGCCCCGCCGCGGAGCCTCCTGCCCCCAGACCGAATCCAGCAGCCTCTCCGCGACAGGGCTCTGGATGGAGCACCGTCAGCAGCGCGCGTTGCCTCATCCTTTTAACAAATATGGTTTGTAGCACTATTAAAAGGGGTCTTCATCTATCCTGTCAAAGCTATTCTGCTGGGGTTTTTTAGTTTAATTACACTATCCAATTAAAACTCCTTGCTGCATTTTGATTCGCTTCTCCTTGGGCTTGAGTGGATATGACATTTACAAGGCTCGCCTTTCAAGCAGACAATGGCGTGATTGATGAGGTGCAGACGCAATGAAGGAGGCGATCGCCATGTGGAAACTCTGCTTAGTGCATTTTGATTTATTTATCATCTTTTTTTCCCCAATGAGGTTGCTGGTGGAGAGGTTTTGGGCAACCCCGAGCTGTACCTCCATTTTCACCATTCCTGCAGAAATCGTTGTTAGTATTCTGCCTTTGGTGATAATTTGAAGAAGAAACAAAAGGCTTTGGGGGAAAAAAAGTCCAGATGTGTGAATAGTTACCACAGTTTGACATAAAAGTGGATGTATGCAGCACTTTAATTGCAACTCTGCTTTCAGGACATCTGGAAACAAGACATCTACTAATAGCAATGTTTCATAATAAGCCTGCAGTAGAATATAAAGACCTGAGCTGTAGAAGTGATCGTGAACTGCGTCTCTCCCCTTGAGAACGGGGCAAGCCAGCAGGGCCACAACTATTAAGTTTTTTTTCCTTAACATTCATATCATTGGTTCCCCCTGAAGCAATGCTTTGGCTTGAAGGAGATCATCACAGGTATGTGCTGTGTGGTCTGAGCTCATCGATGGTTCCACTCTGGGGTAAGGATTTCATCCATAACTGCTGTCACATCCTCTGAAGGAGACATCATCTCCAAAATACGTACCTCAGATAAATTCACTTGCATAAAATGGGTCTTATCCCCAGTTCTACTCTGAGGACCACGTTCCTGTTCAGTCTGTGTGCCAAGCTGGGCTCAGTGCTATCTCCCTGATAACCCACCTGCAGTGCAGCTCTCCACATCCTTCTGCAAGAATATTTCTAAGTTTTCTTGTAATTAGAGATCATCAGGATGGGTGTTTTGGTGGTGATGCAGTGCTTGCATTTCTGTAGGACCCAGGCCCTGCTCCTGGGTCACGGCATCATTTCTGAGGTAGAACGTCTGGATTTCAAAGAAGAGTGTCCCTCCCCAAAGCTTGTAGATTCAAATTGCTGGTGTGTGTTTTATTTTCGTTGTTCCTCACCCTTTTACTAGTACGTTTCTAACTCTCTGGAATCCTTTCTGGCCCTGTGAGGAGAGATTTCAGGGATCTCAGGATCCTGCTGTAGTCAGTCGCTGAAATGGTGAAAATCTGTTATGATGTCAAATGATGCCCATAAGTGTTTTGTTCTTCACAGAAGTCCTTCTCTAGCTATTTATTCCACTAATAACTCTTAATTGTTGACTTCTGCCTTATGGCCCTGTAATGACAAAGCAATCACCAAGGTATATTGAAAAATTAACATAAATTTGCATTTTCCTGTGTTTGTTTTCTGTTTTGTCCAATTCATGAATATTCTTTTCATCCTCCATCTAATTAGTGATTTAATTCAGTGCATACTGTTATAAAGAGTGGCACTGTCAAAAGAGGGGTTTGTGGTACAGTCTGGATTGGGGGATGGGAGAGGAAGAAGAAAAACTGCTTCTATTCTTGACAGATTCGGTTAAAAAAATTGTCTTTTCTTATGCAAATTCAAATCCTTCCAATGTTTTCCAGGCAAAAAGTATGGGTTTTTTTGACTCTGATAAAAGGAATTTATTGTTTAGTTTAAAAAGTGAAGAATTTTTTCACCTGCATCACGTGAAGGATGGTGGACTGGAAAGGATTTGTGTATTTCCCTAGATGATGCCTTGCAGATGCTAGCACGAGGTTCACCAGAGACTGTGTGAGCACATTCGAGTCAATAATTCTGGTAGCATTTCATACCTGCTGCATGTGAACAAATGCAGCAGCCCCGTGAAGCTGGGGGTGAAGTGCAGGGTGGAGGTTGCGCGAGTAGAGTTTCAGCAAACCTGTGACGTTCGGAGCAGGGAGCGGCAGGGTTGCGTCTGGCTGTGCCGCAGGGTTGGAGAGGATTGGTGGTTGTACTGTAACTGGCCTCGTCCTGTGCTATTTTTTGCAGTATAATCTAAAAATTAGGAGACAAGCCAAACAACCGAGTGTAAGACATCGTGCCGGAGGAGTAAATGAGCTCTCCTCAGCGGATTTCCAGTGAATTAGCATCTTGCCCTTCCGCCTGAGCCTGCTGTAGGCTTTTCTCCAGGTGTAACCACACAGGAACCTATTAGTGTTCCAGGGTTAGAGAAGATTTATCAGCGCTCAGAGCCGAGGCCAAAGGGCACTCCCGGTAGGATGTAGCTTTCCTGCTGTCGCAGCGAGGTCGGCCCCGGCGCGGGCCAGGTGGGCACGGCAGGAGCGGGGCCGGCCTGGGGCACCCGCACCAAACCTGCTCTGGGTCGCCAGAGCATCGGGACAAAAGCACGCGGCAGCAGATGAGGTTTTATCTCTTCCTTTGCCTTCCGCACACATTCTAATGGATAGGCATAGCTGGGAGTAACCTGTGTTTTGCATTGTAATTCTGATTACAAGATGGTGTCGTTTCCCTGTTGGTCACAGCCCTGCCACCCGCTGACATGAAATACCCCCCGGCGTGGCCCGGGCACAGGCAGCGGTGGCACCAGCGTGGCCTGGAGCTGCACGCTTGCGTTGCAGCCCCGTGAGCTGCAGGACACCAAGCCATTGTTTGTGTAGCCCCCACAGTAACGAAGCCGTTCGTGCGGTACCTGCAGTTCTTTGAATCCTGACGTCGCGTGCGGTAGAAGCCGCTTGGGCTGCGGCTGTTTGCTACCAGATATTCTTATATGGAAGTAGAAAGCCACTGGAGCTCCTATTGATCTCTGGATTGTGGAGGGTGGTGCTCTATTGGAAAGAGGTACATCGCGTATTTAAGCACTCTTGGAAATGGAAATCAATCTCACAATTCATAAATTCCATCTGGCGAGAAGAGTAGCAGAGCAAAGTGCCAGTTACGATTTCAATGAACTAATATTTCATGCTGTAAATAGTGTAATGTGGACACAGAGCACATAAACATAATGCTGTAATGGGGCTTTCTGCAGAAAACTCTTCTTAGCTTCTCTCCACTAAATCACCTGCCAGGGCGCGGGGCTGGGTTACGTCACCGCGCGGCAGGTTGTGCTCAGCCGCGGCGTTCGGGCTTTGCCTTGGATCCAGCAGCAGCAGCAGCAGCAGCGTGGCCCCCGCGGGGCCGGGGCTCGGCCGGCACCTCGACGGAGGGGCTGGCACCGGGGCGGGCTCTGTACCGGTGGGACCGGGAACACGAGTGCTGCCCTGGGCACGCCACGGCAGCCAGGCTGCCCGGCGCTCTGTGCCAGCACAGTGCGTGGTGCCGGCGTGGCACGGGGCCGGCGCTGGGTCCCCGGGGGAGCGGGGCCAGCTCTGCCTCCTGCTGCAGGGCACACGGGGGTCGTTATTGGCATCTGTCGCTGTAATCGTCATCAGAAGAGCTGAATCCTCACAATCCTCAAATAAGCGCTGGAGATGAAGTTCTACGTTCTGCCTCTGTCAGCAGCGTGAATACTTTTGCCGGGAAGGAGTAAATCACCATCTAGAAGAAAGATGGGGGTACTGGGGAGTGTTTCTTCGTCAGGCATGACGGAGGCTGCGATCTCGTTTAATTTCCATGCTAATATTTCATTCTGCGGTTCTGTGCCCTGCCTCTGCGGGGTGATGCATGGCAGGGCACGGCGGCACGCTGGCTCCGTCTGCTCCCCGCAGCGACGCGGGCTCTGCCGCCGCAGCCGTGGTGCCGCAGGCCCGGGGCCCGCTCAGCGCCGCGGGAGCGATGGACGCGTCACATTCACGCCGGTGGCCTCACGGAGCAGGTTGATGTTTGCAGGCAGAGGAGCTCCGGGCACGGCGGATCCCGGTGGTGCGTGTGGCACTGCCCACGCTGTGCCTGCCCGGGGAAGGACTGAGAGTGATGGGGCAGAGAACCAGGCTGGAGAGGAGCCACGAGGTGCGGGGCTGTTCCGTGGGCAGCGAGGGGCCTGGCTGCGGGCACTTCCCAGCCCCCCGGCCGCTGCCACCGGCACAGTCGAGCTGGGGGCAGCAGCCCCCGGAGGGGTGAGGTCAACACGGGCTTTTCGGGTGGAACGAGACGTGGGACAAAACAGCTAAACCAGGTGAAGGGAGGCTTGACCCACACCAGGAACTGCCCTGTGAACTTCCAAGACTCAAAACAAAGAACCTCGTTGGAATCCTCCTGACTGTTCTGTACCACTTTAAATTTCATTTTTAGTAACCAGCTTCGGTAACTGCGTGTCCAGGGAAATGTCCAAGGAAAGGTGTGGCAGCTGATGGGGCACATTGCTGTGTCACCTCCCCAGGAACGGTGCACGGGCACTTTTGGACCCGTAAAGATGCTGAATTCAGTCCCAGGCAGACCCAGGCATGCATCCATTAACATACTGATGAGCTGGAGACGAGGAATTCCTGCATTTTTAGTACCACTGAGGCATCATTTGTCAAATGATTTAAAGGAGTTTTTTTATTGTTATTATTAGCCAGTTTTTCAATACAGAATTTATATTCCAGATTAGTGCATCATCATGGTGTTTAATTAACATGCCACAATAAAATATTTGCGTCTCAAATTTCCTGGCCACCGGTCTGAGCATATATCAGCCACTTTTTGGAAATGTGGAGCATTAGATAATGTAAATATGATTTTGAATTAGCTTTGCTCCAGGAAGGCCCTGAATTTACAGTAATGTGGCTGGTTATGGTTTACTGACTTTGACCTTTGAACTGAATAAATTATGAGGAAAATGGTGGAAAAGTATAATGCGTAGAAAATGCTTAATGTTAATTTTAAAGCCGTGGCCATCCATAGAAGCGAAGAATATTTTGTCTTCCTACACATTGTGCCATAGCCCGTGGTGCCAGAGCCGTCCCCGGCCCTCCCGCCGCACTCGGGAAGGTCAGCGGTTCCCGTGCGCTCTCCAAAGGCGACCCCGGGGCTGGCGGCACCTCCTGTGTCCGTTCGGTCGCTCCAGACCCCCGGTGAAACCTGCCAGCGAGGCAGTTAGACTGTAACTTGGATTGTCCTGCCCGTCAGAAGGGAGAGTCCTGGTTCTGAGCGTGCATCCCACGGCACCGTTGCCGCATCCTGTTGTGTTTTACAGCAGTGACGCTTCCCCGTGAGCAGCCGGGCAGGGTTGGGTGGTGTTTTGGGGGGAGAGGTTGTTGGAGCAATGATTCTGGGGTTAATTGGCCTTTTCTTTTAAATATAGCACTTCTTTTGTGTGCGATGATTATATGGTGAATAGTTAGATGAAGTAGCCCTAATGTGGTAGTTGGACTGAAATAGTCGTGGGTGGAACGGGGGCTAACCAGCCATTTGATAGATTCTTGCATTTCCTGCAGTGGGGATGTAATGGGAGAAGGAACTTTATTGAACAGAGTTCAGCTGCTCCTGTAAAGCCACCACTTGCCTTAAATTGAAATGACATGAGAAGCCTGTCAGCGTTTCATTACTTCCTTCTGTTGTGCTGATGGTATGCGAAGATCACCATCTGTGTTTCTCTTCTGTCAGGCACACAAGCTCTGCGGAAACTTTACAGGAATATTCTGAACAGGTTTTTTTTCTTATCTTTACAGGTCATGCAATATTTAAACTTACATATCTAAGCAATCATGACTACAAACACCTTTACTTTGAATCAGACGCTGCTACTGTCAATGAAATCGTTCTGAAGGTGAGTATTAAATTTTAACGTGACCCAAAATCCTGGGTGTTTTACCACTTGTTAGACATGAAGGTGTTCCAGAGGCTGTGGAAGCGGACGAACGACCGCTGAGGTGCGTCCAACTCACCGGGCTAGTTGCTTAGTGCCTGGCATTTAACTCCCTTTCCAAACAGCCGTACCACAGGCTGCCTGTTTGTCTGGTGTATCTCCTTTCACGCTCGTTTCCAGTTAACAGAGACACCGGTTTGCCGGGGAATTTTGTAGGAAACCAACAAATTTTATCATGTCCTGGTGGTTTCCACCTCCAGACGCACAA
>WTSP01016634.1:0-40266 GCA_025331215.1 Actenoides lindsayi | reverse complement strand
GATGAGTATTCATTTGCTGGATATAACAAAATTTAATGAATGGATGTCATAAGCAAGTGCTTCTCCTTGTCTTGAGCAAGGTGTCCCTGCCATTGGCAGGGGGGTTGGAACTAGATGATCTTTAAAGTCCCTTCCAGTCCTGACAATTCTAAGATTCTATGATTCTATATTCAGTTCCTACAGGTTTCATACAAGACAGAGCAGAGGAGAAGCAAGACTAGGGTTACTAGTTTTGCAAGTTCATTGCTCCCAGTATTTTTATCTTTTCAGGCATTTATACAGCCAAACATTGAAGCCCACATTTTGCCAATACTTTGCAGAAGAGAGCGGATAGGTGAAAGAGGAAAATGTTCTTGGGGTTTGTAGAGGCAGCAGAATATCTTTGCATGTTTCAGTCAAAAAAACCCCAACATCTAACCAAGAAACATAACCTGTAAGATTCCTTTTTCCTGTTGCTTAGAGAAATGCTTGGGGTTTTCTGCAGAAAGCAAGTATCTTGTTCTGTTTATTCTGCTCCCTGCTCTCTTTTTTTCTACAGTGATAAGCTTAGCCAGTTCCCTTCTTTGCTCCTCCATTGGATAGTGAACAGTTGGGCTTTCAGGTATATTTTGTATTTTGCTGAATGATTTCTTCTCCACTGGGAAAACATCCTAGGTCTCTTTAAACTTTGTCACCTTTTCTTCTAAGGTGAAGCACCACTGCTTAAGATGAAGAACATGATATATTTTAAAATCAGTAAAGGATATTTTTGTCTCTGGTATTATCACAAACTGTACTGTAGCAACATGTTATTTACTCATACATTGACTTCACTCACTCTCTTAATGGCATTAAGATCACAACTGCAAACCCAAATTCTATCCATTTGTCTTATCTGGGCACTTCTTTCCTTGCTGCTACCCCTGTCTCAAAAACCAGCAGCTTGTACACCTGTGTGCAGCTTAAAATTAATAAATGTTCCATTTGCTTTCAGGCTAAGGGCTCATTTATCTTCTGTTGAGATCTTGTCCATTGCTCTCATGAAGGATTACCTTGCACAAATGGTGATGTCCTCTCTTCCAAGTTGTTCATGGTCAGCTAGTGTTTGCAAATTTGTGGAAGTCGATGTAATGCAGTGTCATGCCTGGATGCTTTTCAGAGTATATGGTTTTTTGCTGCTTGTCCCACTCCAGGCAGCTCTACATGTTGCTTTTGTGAACTCAAGACTTTTAGCTTTACTTCCCTTTCTACCCACATCTGCTTTCTGGACTTTCTGCTGTGACTCAAGTGTCTGAACATTGTTCTCCTCTCAGTTCTGCCCTTGTGACTGCCTTTCTTGTCAAATCACCACACCTTCTTGTAGGTTAATTCTGATTTTCCATAAGCCTTTTGACATTTTCCCTTACAACCCATCATAAGCTCTGATTAGGATCTCATGCAGCCCCTTGCAAATTGACAGATTGTCTCTTTAGCCTCAGAACAGACACACATTTTTCTGTATGTTCAGTTCCCTTTTCTGCTCTGTTTAAAAGCTATATCTCACATGTTCCACTTTTGCCTGGAGTGCAAGACTTATTCCTCAAGTTTCTGTAACGTGGAATATCATAGTCATCTCTGCCTGAGTAAACAGTAAGATATTTTTAAAAAGAGTCATCTATTGTCATAAAAACGAGTCTATATTCTGTCTGCTTCCTTGCAACTGGCTCCCACTGCTCTCAGTGCTATTTGAGCACATTCCCATCACCATCCACATTTTCAGGGTGTTTCAGAGGGGTAAATTGCTGCCAGTGGTTCCTTAGCTCAGTAATATCAGTGTTCAACAATCATCAAGAATCAAGCAATTTAGCAGAGATCCATTTATTTCAGGGTGCAAGCTCTGACTACTTAATTACACAAGTCTCTAGACCATACAATTGCCTCTTTACCACCAAAACATCTTAAAGATATGATTATTACAGAAATGAAAAAAACCAGGCAGTACACGGAAGATTTGTGAGATGAAAAAGGATTCATGAGGGACTATATGAAAGAGAAAACCTGAAAACCAAGTTAGGTGCAGAAGGGAGCAATAACCTGACAAAGTAGAGGAAAAAGTGTAAAGAAGAGGCTCACTTAGTTTTGTTTCATTGCCCCCAGTATATCACAGACCATGCAAAAAAAATATCATGAAGTCTAGGTAAAGCATTGTCCTTACAACAAGCATCAGTCTTACGAAAAAAGATGATTTTTTTTCCCTTCATAACCCAAGCAGGAGCAAGAAGAGTCTCTTCACATCCCTTGGACACCAGCATGAATTCCAGGTGATAAAATTAATCTGATCTAATGGTGTGAAATCAAGTAATACTTTCTGTTACAACCCTTATAAGAGCCAAAAATTAGGTCACTTGAGTTATGTTCCCTATGCTAGGTAATACCAATGTGTTAGTGAAAGAGAATTACTGAGACCAGCAAAACCAGGAGGATTTTAAACCAATAAAGAAAGGACTCACATGATATTAAGGCCAGATATTGCACTGAAATTTTGGTCTGGCTTTGGACGTAGTTTCTTGCATTACCTACTGTGTGTGTCTGATTGAGCTCTCCCAGATTTGTACAGCCAAGTGATTTGAGCCTCTGCGGTAGGAGTTCTTCAGCTTAAGTGACAATGTTAAGCTTTGTGCTTTTCCCTGGTAGACCTAACGTGATAATTAATGTTATGTTTCCTATCATTTATCCAACCAACACAGCGATTAATTATGTATATTTTGGTCTTACGACCAAGCTTACTTTCTCTTTTCCCAGCATCATTCTACATCCAACTAGCCTGTCAGAATTTCCCTGCTCAGTTTGGCACTTGTATTTAAGAAACAGTAAACAAACTGAAGGATGGGATGACCTTAAGACATGACTGAACTCAGTATTCAGCCCATAAGAAATGTGGGTGCATGTGTGCATTGATGGATTTCCAAAGCTTGAAAGTATTTTGTTTAGATGCATGCAGCATAAAGTCATTTTTTTGGAAAAAAAATTTCTATTTCTAATATCAACTTGAAGAAGCTCTCTTTTTTTTTCACTGTTTAGCTGGAATCTTACTCATATTAATATTAATTTGATTTAAAGTTGACATAAACTGAAGGAAAATGCTTTAATAAAATTAATTTTCCCTTTATCTACACATCAAAAATAAGTAGGATGCAGCTAAACAAAATGTTTCTTTTTGGGCCAAAGTGATCTCTGGTTTTCTTCTCTCTGGCTCTCCATAGCTTTGTATGTCAGCTACAGAGTTTTTTAGCAGTGCAGCACCAAACCAATCCCTCTATTATTCCAGCATTACCCGAGTGTGCCCGTATCCTAGGCGCTGCGCAGTTTCCTTTTGCCAGACAGACAGGGTGGCTAGTGTGCCTGGCCCCATGAAGTCCTATCTCTTTCCACACCTGCTGCAGAGTCCATCTTGGGCCAGATGTGCTGCGGTGAGGTGGAACAGGAAGACAGAAGGGAGGAATGGGAGCCATTTTTTCCACAGCAAAGCAGAAGCAGAGCTGCTGTTAGCTGCTAACTTCAGCCCCCATATATCTGCCCCTGTAAATCTCTTGGCTTCTGAGAGAATCATAGAATGGTTTGGGTCGGAAGGGACCCTCAAAGTTCATCTAGTTCAACCCCCCTGCAGTGAGCAGGAACAGCTTTGACTGGATCAGGTTGCTCAGAGCCCTGTCCAACCTGACCTTGAACGTTTTCATGGATGGGGCATCTACCACCTCTCCAGGCAACCTGTGCCAGTTTTTCACCACCCTCATTGTAAAAAATGTCTTCCTTCTATCTAGTCTAAATATACCCTCTTTTAGTTTAAAACGATTGCCCCTTATCCCAACACAACAGGCCTTGCTAAAAAGACTGTCCCCATCTTTCTTATAAACCCCCTTTAAGAATTGAAAGACTGAAATAAGGTCTCCCCTTATTGAGAATGAGGATGAACATTTTGCTTGCCTCTTGTAAAAGTCCTTCATCAGGCTTGCCTTCTCCGGGACACAGAGAGTGAGGAGGGATTGTACTGAGTGGTCCAAGCACCCTCATGGCTGTGTCTTTTGGCTAGGGAGCAGCCAGTTCACAAACCCAAACTTGCCACTGAAATCTTTCTGTACTGAAAACACAGCCATTTTCCAAACTGCTTCATTGAGACAATAGCTAATTCTTCTTGATTATCAAATTCTAGTTTTCACCATCTGGAGTTTTTTATACTACATCACATTTTCCATTTTTTAAAACTATCATGCTTGTAAAAAAACATAGTAAAACCCAACTTCTCCTAAAGTCACCATTATTGTCCAAGATATGTTTTCTTTAGGAAATTTAATCAGGTTCTGTTCACAACATAGAGGAACAAATTCACTGCTTCTGCAGTGCTGAGATGCAAACTCTTTTGTGCACAAAGTACAAAGAAGGAAGAATTGCGTATCAAATTGCAACTAGATAAGGAATTTTATGTGATGAGAAGAGTGAAAGAATTTGGTGGATCATTGGATTTTAACATCGCTACTTTTATGGAAAATGGCACAGAGGCCTTTCATAACCATGAACATTCAATGCTCATTTGAGCAATCACACCTCTCACAGCATGCTTATTCCCTGACATTTATGCTGCTAGCACTCTCTCAGCAGCCCCCTCATTACAAATCTCTAATGCCACTTCTTGTGTCATTTCATTTTCCTGTGAAGGTCTTCTACTCACTGCCTTACCACACTGTTTTGCTGACAGTTTCTGATGAAATTGCAGCCATGATTATTGAACACGGGAGAAATTAGAGAGAGGGAAAGCATTTAGTCCTTGGAAACTTCACTGAAATTTTCCATCCTACAAAGGAGGACATTTTGATAAAGTGCATCCTCAGAAAAAAATACTTTACCTTAAGTGAGTTGAGGTGCTGTACTTTGACAAATAAAAACCTTTAAGTTACGTCTTGAAATACAAAATGCTGTAATTCACATTTCAGGATACAGTGGTTGAAAATTTTCTATACATGAATACCAATCCCTGTTAGTACTTTGACCCTTGGAAAGGTCGTTAAGTGCTAGTCTCTGAACGAAGCCAGGAGGCTGTAAGCATTTTCTTGGCCAAACTGATAGAAAGGATAACATTCAGCTGTTGGCTACTCTTTTTTCTTTTTTTTTTTTTTCCTTTCCCCAGTTGATACTGCAACTGTGAAGAATTTTTTGTGAATGTGGGGCTAATCAAAAGAATGAAACCATGAGGATGGAAATGGTGAAGAACAATCTAGCAGTAGAAACCAGAAAGCTCAAAGTGTAAAGGGAAACAAATGGACTTCAGGAAAAACAATTAATTATATTTTAAAAGTCATATAGAAGTCTGATGAGGAAAAGAGTTAATTCGTAGATAAGGGAGGAATTTTGCAAAACTGCTTTGGCTGAAAAATGGAAAACTTAAACAGAAGCAATAGAGATAAACAGATCACAGCCCCTGTGAAAGGTGAAATGACAAAGCCTCTGGAGATGTTGGACACTGAGAGGCTCTTACTGTAGAGCTGATACCAACAAACTGTCAGCCTGAACAGTGCAGCTTCGCTGCATAAGGATGCAGCTTCTGAAAGAGCTGTCTTAGTGATGCAGGGAGTGGAGGTAATGCTGTAACAAACTCAGTATTTTGTTTGCATTGTCTGGTAAAATCCATTAGCAAACTTTACTTCTGACTTTTAAAGAGGTTTCCATCCTCCCTAACTCTGTTTCCCTGAAGCCCTGCCCCCTAACAGGCAATTTTGTATATCAGTAAGTCAGTTTTGTTCGCAAGGTGACACAACAGACAAATCTGTTCGCTAACCTGGTGTGCCCCCATAGCAAAACACACCGGTGATAGTCCACAGGTCACGCGCATGTTTGTGCTGGGGGGCAACAGGGGGACAGGTAAACCAGAGTGATGCCACAGAACAATTTCACATGCGCCGTTGAGTCCTTTTTGTCACAAACAACTTTCTGTGTGAAAGCCCCACAACATCCACCTTTACCTGCCCTACAGGAAAGAAAAATCTTAGAGGGAAAAAAAAAACAAAAAAACCACCCACATCTGCCATCCCCTCGTTGTCCTCCCAGAACATACTACTATTCAACACAGAGATTCACCATGTAGGGTACACAGATTTTTTTTTTTTTTTCTGGCCTCCAAGACAGCTGTCATTAGCAGCCTGAGCAGAAGCGCTGCAGGAAATTCGTGAGGGCGGCCCCCTCCCAGGCCCCAGGGCCCCAGGCCCCCAGGCCGCCTCTCTCTCCCCGGCTGCGGCTGCGAGCCCGGGCGGGACTGACCAGCGGGGGGAGCTCCGAGCACGCCGCCCGCCGCTGCCAGCGCCGGCTGGGGCCGCTGCGGTTTCAGCAGGCATCCGAAAATCTGGGGGAGAGTAAGGTCAGCATCACCCCTCCCCTCCACAACTTATCGAAGGCCTGCTGTTCTTACAACCGAATTCATCGGCTTCCCAACGAAACCGGCCGGTCAGACCTGAGCCTAGCAAAAAATATTGCAGGGTATCTTTTAAAATAGCAAAGCAATAGCACAATATAATTTCATTAGCAACTGGAGATCAGAGGCATCCTGGCTTGTTTCCAAGTACTGCCTGGCTGTAGAAATGAAATATTTACAGAATTGATCAGCCTGCTATTGTTTCCAATTCTGCAACTAACCCTTCTCTCCACCCTCCTCCCGAAACCCACAGAGGAAATACTTGGGTACACATCCAACGAGGTCCCAGAAACAAGCCCTTCTACTTTCAGCAAGCTTTTTTTTTCGTTTTTGTTTGTTTGTTTGTTTTTTGGGGTTTTTTTGGGTTTTTTTGTTTTATGTGAGAGGTCGAATATACTGCTCACAAGGTGTTGTAGACAATTTCCTGTTGTGCCTCTGTAAAACCCACACAGATTCTAGTTAAGTGACTGCACCTCTTGCTGTTTGACACCTTTTTTTTTCCCCTTTGTTAAACAGCATTTCCTGTTCCATGGTAATTCAGGTTCCCTCACTGAGCTCATCCCCTCACAGTCATTTAATATTAAATGAACACACCATCTTTTTTCCCCCCACATCTTCTCCACTGAAGAGATAGCTACGCTTCCATGCTCCTCTCACAAAGCCAGACTCCTGCCTCAGGCACCTTCCTTGCAACCAAGCCTAGGTTTGCATCATTGCTCCCTATCCCCCCTCGGCCTTTCTCCTGCTGCCTGACCTTTGCTGGTGGGCACAGCTGCTCGCCCTGATATATATTATTCCTTCACTAACTGTGCTTGCTCAGACATATGGGGTCCCACCACAGAGGGGAGGTTGTGGCACTGAACTCCAGCTAGGAAGATGACATTTAGCAGAAGCCCCATGCCTCAAAGCGTGGTGCTTGCAGGCACATCTTTCTGCTACCACCTGATGTTGCATCCCTATCTGGGCTCCTGGCTTGGTGATGCTCTTATTCATACAACCAGGTGCAGCATTCTCATGTTACAGTTCTCTGAGACACCAGAAAACACTTCCCCATTTAAACTAATAGAAAAACTGTTTTGTGGATGACTGAGGGACTACGACCTCTTTTTAATTACCTCAGGAACCTTTGTTTTTTGCTTTCTTAGACATGTGCTTTAAAAGGTCCTCTGATTGTAAGGGGATAGTTGAAGGCTATTGAATATCTTTTGAATATCTCATTAGATGTGAACTCAAGCCTGTTCTTGTTGAACAGGTGTACACATCATAGCAATGCTAATGGGCACTTTTGTTAGCAGCCAAGGAAAAATGATGAGGCTGACCTGGCCGGTTGTACTTTAGGGGTGCAGCTGCAGCATTTTCACATGTCAAATGAAGACACTTGCTTAGTTATAGGGAATCATCAATTTAGGGTTCAAAAGACCACTTTTCACACTCAGTTCTTTGACAATCACTGGATCATCTGTTCAGTATCTTCTCCCATCTGAAGAGAGACTTCCAGAGAAAAGAAAGAACAAAACAAAACAACATACAAATTAGAAAAGGTTCAAAAGAAAAGATCTGCAAAGAAATGTTTGATGAACTGTGCGGTTTTGATCTAGAGAAAACTAAGAGAAAACTTCCAAGGACCTCCCTTAACAGTGTATGCCTCTCTAAACAAAAATTCCAGAGTGATGATTCGGGCCACTGCTCAGACATAATTTGGACATGATGTTGATAATGCAGAGGACTCCCTGATCCTCTACCTTATTTCCAATCTCCTTTCATTTTACATACAGATTAATACACAGACATGTGAGATGTTCAGCGGATGACACACTATTTTCCTCTTTGTCCACAATGTCCATACCCTATTATTATGCTATCTGTTCTTCTACTTAGTTTTAAGCCTGTGTTCAGATTGCTGCAAAGAGGAGGAAAATAACCTGTTTTCCATGTCTCTGGTGGATCAAAGAAGAACTGACTTGGAATAAGACAGACTTAGGTTTGGGATTCTGAAAAACATTCTAATATTTATGAGCAGGAAAACAGGAGACTAGTTCATTTAAGGAGATTACGGAGTCTCCATACTCAGATGTATTTCAAAGCAAGCTATACAAAAATCTGTAGGATTGAGAGCTCCCACATTTTGCCCTAGGCTCAGGATGGTGCCTAGGAAAATTGCAAGGGCCCTATATGCTGCGTTCGCTGTGAGGCAAGGCAAGGAAGAAAATATCTTTGGCAAAAAGGGAAACACTATGTAAATGGTGCTATTGTCACACTAAAGAGGAGAATTCAATTTACAGCACTGTCATTCTAGTATTTATCAGGAACATTGAGTTTGCTTAAATACATAATGTCTAGCATAGTAATTCCCTCAATTTATAAATCAGCTTGTTGAAATGCTGTTGCTTTCACATCTGTGTCTGAAATTGATTTTCACCTTGACAGATATGACTAGAGCTCTATCGTAACTTCTCTTTCACCTTTGTTTGATTTTTTTATAAAATATTTTAAAAGAAAAGGTATATTATAGGCAATAATGAGTTAAAATAGAAGGAGAAAAAAGGCTTCTGTTAGTCAGGAAATCATGGCTCTTTAACTATGAGAGATGAAAGGAAATAAATGAGAGCTTTTAATTGTAACAAACAATAAAAAATGAAAAAAAAAATCAGTGAGAGCTGAAATTTCATTCTGTAAATCTGTATAGCACTATTTATAGTTTCTGTTCTGAGATTTTTCCTTTTGCAGCTATCTAGTAAGCACAAAATGTAATTCTGTGATACAATAATATTTGGAATATGAAGGAGAAGCAGCAGTGCATTTCAAACTGAAGAGTGGTGAACGAGTCTTTATTGAGAAGCAGAGAATTGTTGACTTTCTGTTTTGCTGCACCATGTGGAATTCAATCCAACCAGATGATCCCACCTGAACTTAGAACTAGTTTCTTCTAGATGACTATGTGTGCAAGCATCCGAATGTGCCTCCGAAATGCTTGAACATGAAATACAAATAATGGGAGGTGATTCTAAATGGCTTGGACTGTGTGTGAGCCAACTCTTCCTTTCAAAACTTATTTCCTGGAGGGATTCCAGACTTACTTTCAATTAAAATCAGAAAAAAACCAACTCTTACTGTACTTGTTCTTTAGAGACTCATCTTCTGCCTCAAACTGCAGCTCTCGAGCATGTGACTTCGTTTTAAAAAATGAAACACTTTTAGGCCATCTGCGTTTTTCTGCATAGCAAGCAGCCTTATGTAATCCCATTCTGCTGACCTCTCTCCTGCTGCAAGGCCGGTCTGCACAGCCATTGCGTTAGGAGGAAATGGCAAGAAGCCTTTTGGAATACTCTCTCCCCCAGCACAGTCGTAAATCAGCCTCCCAACTCCTACACTTCTGGGCACTGCATCCGTTGTTGTGTCTGACATAAGGCCATCCCCCAGGTTTTAAAGCATTATGTCCTGATCTTGCCTTCTCAGCGGAGGATTTGTGGGAGGGGATGAGAAATTCCAAAATCTGAATGCCTTCGGAAATCGGCATCATTCAGTGTTGGTGATGTGTCCCCTTGGCTTATCAGATGAGCAGCCCCATTGCACGTCATCCTAAACTTTACCACAATTAGTCACAAAGCTATTCCAGAAGAACTGGGAGAAGGGTAGTGGCTGCATTGTTTGAAGGCCAGCTAAATGAGAACATACGTGCTACCGAGGAACAGCTACAGTCACGTCCTTCAGTCTCAACTATATTGTGAAACAAGGCTGACACAGCCTCAGAACTATTAATTTCCTGTCTCGCTGATAAACTTCAGTACCCTGCTTAAGAACTGTGAGGCTAGAATGAATCTCCCCACACCTTCTCGACCCTCTTACCATTTTCGTAAAGGAATCCTTTCTGGATTGATTAAGTTAAAATTGAGAATATATCAAAATAAATATGTTATTACTTTATAATACCATATTTCAATGCTACAATACTATATTCACACTTGCTACAGCATTTTCTTGGATACCTCTTCAACAATGCCCGTGATCTAAGCACATGGCAACTTAATTTGCGTCAACAAAACCCAGAGAGAAACCAGGACAAATGTTTCTGTTCCTCATCTTGCCTATCTCTGAAACAGTCATAATGAAGTCCTTTCACCTGGAATTCATTCTGACAATTGAAGACTGACCAGCTTTTGGTACCATATGGGAAGAACATTAGTTCTCAATAGAGGGGGAGACCCTACTCTTGTACTGTCAGTTTGAACTCCAGTCATACATTTGGGGCTATTTCAATGTTTCAGCTCGCCAAAAAGGCAGATAGATCCTTGCTGCTGCCTCCTGCCTCTAATACATTTATTCACTGACTTCTACCAGTGCACCACTTTTCATCACTCACACTAACACATACAAATATTGAAAAGCAGTATTTTATTCAGTAACGTACCAAGGTGTTTGGAGACTTGACCTATGTTTATAATTGTGCAGTTCCACACCTGGATGGAAAGCAACTCCAGCTTGAAACATCAGCAATGATGTATTATGTCATCTTGACTGTGGTGTTATTTCTATTGTTATTATATGGATTTAAAAAAAAAAAAAAAAAGAAAAAAACATTTTTCT
Organism: Actenoides lindsayi; assembly: GCA_025331215.1. Taxonomy (NCBI): domain Eukaryota; kingdom Metazoa; phylum Chordata; class Aves; order Coraciiformes; family Alcedinidae; genus Actenoides; species Actenoides lindsayi. The sequence goes on along the minus strand of WTSP01016634.1, from coordinate 29,264 downwards.
GACAATGGAAGCAGTTGTTTTTAAGCAATAGCCTGTAGGACATCAGGCAAATAGAGAAAACTAGTGCTTCTGGTACAGAACAATGGCCAGACTCTCCACCAGAAATGGCTTTGTTTTAGGACTATGGAAATTATTCTTAAGAGTGCTTCACCCAGGGCTTGAGGAGAACCCACAGGGTGGTAGGTTAAAACAAGGGTGTACATTAGATAGCTTCATGCCAAAGCACCCTCAGGTTCTGTGGAAGGTGAGGCGACTTTCTGTTGCAACGAAACCTTACCCCTAACAATCACAGAACTATTTTTGCACAGCCTCCCCTCACTCCCACTCCTTCACTTGCACAGGTTTTCCATCAGTTTGTCTGAAATTGCAACTGACAGGGTGACATTCACCTCAATAGCCAGGCCACTGTAGCGTCACCCATGTGACACTTCAAAGGGAGGCATGAGCTTTCACTGCTGATTACTCAGGAGGTAAAGTGATCTATGGGAGAGGATCAGGAACAAAGTACTCCACTTCACATGGGAAATGTTAGAAGATAAGGAGAAGGAAAGGAGTGTAAGAGGCCTTAGAGAAAGGAGGATGGGGATAATTGACAACTACCACAGAGGTCATATTTTACTCTTGCTTTACCTGCAGGCTTACCAGACAGTGGATTCTGGGAAGTTCTGCTTCATACTGAGGGGAAGAGAGACCCAAATGCCCACAGGCTAAAATGAATAGAAAATTTCAATCCTCCATCTCAGTATTTCCATTCTGCTGTTTCACACTGTCAGTAAATCCAAATAGTATCACTGTAGCCATCCTCTGTTTCCGTTTTCAAACCCTTTCTGGCACGCATGAACATGAATACAAATTTTGAAATAAAACCTGAAATTTTGACACAGCCACGAAATACTGGAGTCATAAGCCTGTAAAACATAGGCTTTACACTTTGTCTCTTAGGATGTAACTGCATAACAAAATACGAAGTACAGGCTGCTGATCCAGCCTGCATACACAGAACAGTTCAGCTTTTCCCTGCTTCTCAGCCCATTCCAAATGGGATTTGTTATTTCTCCATAGTAAATTGTATGGCTATGCAGACATATCTTTGTGTGCCTAACAGAGAGGATATTTAAGCACTGTGATAATTTACATAGGAATGTGGCCATTTCTCCATCACTAGGAGTCCTTAAATCACATCTGGAGGTCTTTCTGATGAGTTGCTGCATCTCCAGTAAAAAAGCCATGGTCTTTCTAAGGGAATTTCTGAAGAAGAGTCTGTATTTTGTAAGCAGTCTTGTTAGATAATAATCAAGTAAATTTCCAATCCTGAAAACTATTATATTTCCCCAGTGGAATTATTCTGGAATGACAGCCTTATAACTAAGGCAGAATTTGATTTTGATTTCACAACTAAGGTACCACATAGTCGACCACACAAAAGGAAGGAGCAACACTGAATTATTAAGCTCTCTCTAACCATCTCTATTTCTGACTTTTTTGAGTGCCCAACAACACATCATTAACAAAGTACTAATGGCATTAGCAAAATTAGCTGGCAAAATACAGAAATTTTGCTAGTATATGTTATACAGGCTTTTCCTCAAAATGGATTTTTGGACTCACTTTCTAATATCTTTGATCTTTTAGGTAATCATAGGATGGAAGTGCCTGTCTGAGAGATGAGGTAGCTTTCATTGTATTTAGGCAGCTGAAATGAATAATACTTTAATCCCTTGGCTACTTCATTTGTAACTGCTTGGTAATTGTGAAATGGTACATCACTGCTAAAGGATTAATTTAGTTCCTGCATGAGAATTCTTGGCACATACCACATCTGCAGCAGCCCTTCTCAAAAGAAGGTGACTCAGTTTCATCTAACACATTAGGAGTCTGCACCCTCTCTGCTCCTGATTAATTTCTGAGAACTTAAGAGTGCAAACAAATAGCATTTCCACAGCCCTTACTGATTCAAATAGTCTCTCTCCTGAAACTGCAGGTGAAAGAATGTTCATTTTCAGACCACTGCATATAATACTGGAGATGAAAAAAATTATAGGTTTGCAAAAAATGCTAGAGATAAGCAAAATTATAGGTTTGCATAAAAAGAGGACATCATTGCAGGTTTCCAGCCAAACCTCTCTGTGGAACCAGGTGAAAAATAGCTGCTTTCCCAACTATTAGCATCAATACATATTCTCACTGAGTGTTTTTTTCTGATTGCTCAAAATCCCAGAAAATAAATATGAAAGAATATGACTGCACAAACTTCTGACCCCTGTCATATTAGTTTGAAGAGAGAGATACACATAAACACCCGAAAAGGACATAAGAAGTTACTATTTTTTAAGATGCCTGGGCTAACAATACCAAATTCTGGAAATATGTAAGGTCATGTTACTAGGCAGAGTATTAAACCAATTCGAATATGGCTGACCAAAATGTAAGGGAAGGATAATTCAAATATGTGCTAAAATTGCAATGTATAGTAGAAAAATCATGTACTGCCATTTCTTTTGCAATGTTCTGTGCTTACAGAATCCTCCAGGACTGGCATATCTGAGCCACAAATAACATAATACTCCAGCTCTAGACTGTACAACGTAAGGAACTAAAGATATAGACAAATTCAACAGAGATTTCTGCTGAAAGTCGAATTACACTACAAGAATATTTTTGCATTTCTGTCAGAGCTTACATTCAAGGCTTTACAGGAATTAAGTCTGGTAATATTCCTTGCTACAAAGGCAAAATAAGGAATCTTTCTCTCTAGCCCCAGCAGAACTCCTGTACTTGTAGACACCTATACTGGGGGCAAAGAGGAATGGGAAAATACCTTCCATTATTCTTCCCAACAAGGAATACTCAGCAAGCATTTCAGAGGCTGAAGGCCAGCAGCATTCACTTCCTTTTTGCTCTGCTCTCCCGAGTGGGACATAACAATTGGATAGAAAGAAAAGAAGCTAAGGAGATATTCACAATAAAAAAAAAAATAAATAAAAAAGAAAGGGAAATATTTAGGACATTTGGGAAAAAGAAAATAAAATAATCAGCAAAGTAATTAACAGAGAGCAGGTAAAGGAGAAAGAATTTAAAAGCAGGCAGGTATATTAAAATGGGCTCTTCAAATTTCAGCGTGGTCCAAGATCCTCATACTGAAGACTGGCAGCCACTCTGGGACCTTCCCTGTGCTTTCGTGGGCCCTGCTATGGCAGTACCGTGGAGGGTTGCCTGTGGAAGTACCTGGCAGTGCACAGGAAGGGAGCTTAGTGCAATATTTTTGACAGCCATCCTTTGGCAACTCCAAGGCTGCAGTTAAAAGACAGCAAGCTGGATGAATTAATTCTGTAAACTAACCACTCATCTGAGCTTTGTGTTGTTAACACTTCAGATTCCGTTTGGGCATCTACCACCGCTTGACTGGCTCCTTGGAACTTTGAGGCAGTGTATATATGTATGAATGATAATATTTTGGTGCACTTTTCAGCTCAGCACCTCCATCATGTAACATTCAGTTAGAAATGATAGTATAATAATTGACATTTTTATTATACCAACTAGTACTGCAACTCGCAAAAATATTTGGTTTCCAATATGAAGCTAATACACTTATCCAATGCCTCAAATAAATTTGCTTATCTTAAAACTGTGATGGTTAGATACTTGAATTCGCTCTTGAATCTTCATATTTTATTTGCATGTGTCACGCCAAAGGTTAATAGTATTTCTTCATTTGAGTGAAGGTATTGGAGATCGGCAAAGCCTGCCAATAGTTCAGACGTAATTGATGTGTCTCCTTGCAAATTCACAGATTTCATATACATCTTGTCTGTTATGATGTGACTCATTCTTCTGCCCATGGTCATTTGTATGGTGTGACATTTGTAATTTAATTTATAAAATAAACTTCAAGCAGCAATGTAGCTTAGTTTCTTTGGCGCGATAATTGGACAGTATATAAGAGAACATTATAGAACTATTCCCATCCTCCTCCAGCCCAGTTCTCAGCAATGCAATCTATATTCATATGATGCTAAAAAATTATCAACTGCCTCCATCTGTTGTACAACAAGGTACTGAAGAGACAAACAGACTCATGGGTAATGCAGGGCGTGGAGCTTGGGAGATAAGCATTTAGACCTCAGCTCTTCCCTATTCTGTTTCAATGACTTAAACCATCTGTGTTTCAGACTCCTGCCTGTACAAGAGGATTGACTCTGTTTCTCTTATGTATAAAGGTAGAGATGAGGACCATTTATCTTGCTGAACATACACACTGTCTAACACAGCAGGTCTCAATCTTGTTTGGAGCCTCCAAGCATGATTGTGATGCCAATACAATGAAAGGCAATAGTGTAATCTGTAATGATTCAGTCATTAAAACCATTCAAATATTTGTAACAAGAAGCCTGTTAACAGGGACTAGAAGTATTATTCCAGACTCTGAAGTTCTCCCATATATTATTTTTGCTATGGTATTTGCATCCTGCTTCCTGTGTGATGACAGTGGTGTCTCAAGAATTTCCTCTTCACTGCCCTATAAGGTTCCTTTTCAAAGCACAGGACTCCCCCATACCGCTACTGTCCATTGTGTGACATGACACTAAAGTCTGAGATCAGCTCAGGAAGAGAAGCATTAAAGAAGTTTCTCCTTGAGGAGAATTCTTTTTTTTTTACCCAGCCTAATTCTCTTTTTGCTCTCATTATGTCTTGTTTAGGGTTGGGTTTAGTACCTTTGAAACTTGCAGGAGTTTTGTCACTGAACTATGAGGGAGAAAATTCATAAACATACTTTGTGGGCTAAATTTACAAGTAAAGTGGATAAAAATCATCACTGAGAACGCAAACTTAGTGCAAGGCCATAGGGGAATTTTTGAGTACATTAATATACCACAGATGATGAGTACAAACTTTACACTTCTCTAGACATTTCTTCACCTCTGAATTTTGAAGTCTATGTTTTGCTAGGTGCAGCTATACTTCCTGGGAGGAATATGGTTTCTTTTGATTTCTTTCAGTCTGTATTCCATACGGCAACACGGAAAGCTGCTGTCCTGTCCTCAGCAGCTGCAAAGCTGACAGGTGTTGAAGAAACTCACCACCTTCAGTCCTTGCTCCTCACTGTACCAACAAGAGCCCCACACCAACTAATTTTCCAGACAGCAAAGGTGACATGAGCTGGGCTATCTGATAACAGCCTAGTCAGGGCTGTTCTGGGTGTGAAGACTTGTGGTCAGAAGATGCTAAATAATATCTCAAGGGAAAAATGAAAAATATTTCCAGTAACACTGAAGAAATGCTGGCATCATGAGCATGATGATGTATTTCTTCCAATATCTATCTCAACCATGGAGTCAAAAGTTTCATTTCCTCACTGGGAGACTCTTTGTGTTGGGTACATATATCTTGAAGTGTTAAAATCCTTTAGACTGTAATTAATTAGCTCAAGTAGCTTTTATGATGTTTACAGAGAGAGAAGCAGTGGAGATTGCCTACAAGTCTCAACAGTCTTAGTAGAACAGGCCTCTGCTGGTAGGCAGGGACTTTAATAGCACTACGCACTGCAAAACAGCTCAGCCAGGGCTGTATTTTGATTATTGCTTGCCTGCTGTGGAAGGTGGAACTTCTCTGAATGAGATGTTTGGGCATCTGATTAGCTGTAGTGAATGTGAGGATAAGGCCGGAGGAAATTTGACAAGGAGAGAGCTTAAGTCAGATCTTCTACTGCTTGCAGGACTCCTCCAGTTTAGTGTATGAATGTTCCAGGTATTGAAGATTACAAACGGTAACTGCAGAGTTGTAACAGAAAACCTACCAATTAGAGAGCAAGAACAGATGGAGGGCTTGTTTCTGCATAGAAAGAATTAAGAGTGAGAGAAAAAGAAAATGGGGACAGAGAGAGAAAAAAAGGAAAAAATAGCAGAGCAGTATATCAAAAACGTATCACAGAAAATGGATTCTGTGTTTCCCAAGGTTAACAATGCCTGATTCTGCACTTCAGACCAGTTTTACTAAAATCATGTAGGCTGTTTGGTTTGTTCTTGATGTGCATTCAATTACAGGAGCTATCCATTCTCTGTAGGGGTTATCAATAGGGGCTATCTAATTCTTTGGGTTAAGTCTTCACTTAGTCATCTACTGATATAGAACAAATGCCAAATACTTTAAAGGAAATAGCAATACTAGGGATCAGGCTATATCTTTCATATTGTGCACTATGATTTTTTTTTTATAGTTGCTGCTGTGGATGTTTTCAAATTATCTTGTGGCTCAGAGACAAGAAACAAAAAACATTTTCTCTGATATCTTCATCATGTTTATTTTCCTCCCTTACTTAAATGGGGATGTTCATTTTGCTCTAAGGTTACAAAGTAGCATGTGTTTTTCAAACCCTCCAAGACTATAAAATACACTTACGCAAGTTTTTAAATGAAAATTATTATAAAAGCAAAACATTTTTAGGGTTTACATGAGAAATCATAGTCTAACTCAGATAACTCTGCATGCACAGAATCACAAACAACTGAGAGCTTCAAAAGAAAAACCTTGAAAATATGTGGCAAGGAAATGTGATTTATCAAGTAAACTTAAAAAAACTGATCTGTTTCTTGGTATTTCTACTAAAAAAAGGAAACACTAAATTAGTTTATCTAGTAAATAACTCAATGAAAAATATTGATATATCTCTTGCTATTGTACAAAATATATATTCAACTGAAACTCTGGTCCTAGATGTGTTTATCTTAATTATAATGGTTAGTTACATCTCTATATGCTCAACGACTGGAGGCTTTTCCCAGTGGCTACAACTACATCAGATGCCAACAGTTAGGAGAATATTTTCCATACAATGCTTTCTATCCTGAGGTTTGATCCTGTATCACTGAAATAGATGGAATTTTGGCAATGATTCTACATGGTGCAGAAGGACAACTATCATTAAAATCTGCAAAAGTGTTCCATCTCTAATCCCAATATTCAATAACTTCACAAGGCTTACAGCAGAGTGTCCTGTAAACAGTTCTCTAAAGCTTCTGGGGCTCTGTAGAACCAAACTGAAAGGAAACATATTCAACAGAGAGGCAGAACAGGTAGAAGAATGCACAAACCATAGCAATGTTTTTTGGCTGTGTTACATTATGTACATAAATTTACAGACATACATACACCAGTTAATCAATCACCTCCAGTCAGAAATGTCAGGGTATTTTAAATTATATTGTACCATGGGATTGTGTTCAGGCAATTCCTTTTCACTCTATTATAACTTTTCATCTTGAGCCAATATTAAATGCCATTTATCACAATAGGTGTCAGTAGCTATACCATTTTCAGTAGCATCTTCTAGATAAAAACACCCCAATGTCTCTCTGCAGCACCATTAGCAGTATTGACTGCTCTATTTTCTCTCAGTAGAAGGCCCCTCACAGGCACCTTATTGTGGAAAAGGCATCCTCAGCAGCACTAAACGTCTTTTGAGCAACATTTGAAGAAGATGAGATTAAATACTTTGCAAGAGTTACGGACAAGGCTCTATGCCATTTTCATTTATGGAGTTTGATCGTTAAGGGAATGTGCTTTTCCTTGTCGGTGATGTTTTACTGTTATTTAAGTGGGCTCCTGCCATACAAAGAGATGGAAAGTTATTAACACTTTGGCTAAAAAAACCCTTCAAACATTCTTCATTCAGATCTCAACAACAGAGCAACTGACAGAAGCAGTGAGGTGGTCAGGTGTATGGAGAGGACAGCTGATTTTTTTGTCAGTCATTTATCTCGTGCATTTTTGAGAGTGCCTGCTGGAATGCAGGGTGTTCAGTTGGTGCCAAACAGATTATCCCAGCTCATCACTTAGAAGTAATGAAGGACTGCTATTATTCTTCTAGTGCAAATGTAAGAAATGTTAGCAAGTGCCAAGGAGTATAATCTAGCTGTTAAAGGACAAAGGGCAGCTGTTCTTTGCTTTATAGCTGCTTGGATGATTATCTCAGCTGAGTCATATTAACAGAGGTAGGAGTGGAATGGTGGGCAGAGGTGGAAACCAGAACACCTATTTGTTCTTAATTAAGTGGCCTCTTATTCTTCCTACCCATCTGCCAGTAACATTAAAGGAAAATAATGGCATTTGATACATCATAGAAGAAATTACCTGAAGTCTTTTGCTGTTGGAATTCACTGCATACTGCTATTATTGTGTCTTCTTGGGTAAATTACTCAGCTCCTATGTAGAGTATGTGACAGAATAAATTTCTAGTCCCTTCCACTATGCTCCTTTTTGTCATGAAAAGGTTCTGTTGCACTGAAATAACATCTGTATTGCTGCAATCAGGGAGAGAAAATGCATATGATATACTCTGACTTCCATGCCCAGGCAGCTGACAAGCAGAGCTCCCTTTCTGACCTCTGGGAACATATCTCCCTTAATAGAAAGAAAACAAAACTGGTCTCAAAATACACAGTGACAGAAACTCAGGAGGCAGTGGGAAACTGAAGAACTGTTTTTAGCTATTATGAAGTCATTATTCCTGTCTTGCACTGACAAAACTGCAGTTTTGGGACCACATCTCTTCAAGTTTTTGATAGATTTGTGGCCAAATAGCTCACTTGTGCTATCATGGCATTTTCACACCCAGATAAAAAGAAGAAGCTTGGGCAAATAGAATATTCAATTTAATGGCTACAGATGCTTTGTTTACAGTCAAAACTATGTAGGACTGCTTCTTCATAAAAACAAATTTATACTTCTCTTTTAATAAATGATCAAACTATTATCCTCTCAGGTATGGCTATTCTCTAACTCAAAGGAATGCTTTTTCCATTTCAAACAGGTGTATCACCACAGAAAGTGGGAAGTAACACAAAAGTTATGGGGAAGCAGCACGGAACAGTCTCATCCATATCCATGTGGGAGAGACCCCCTAAGAAGTGTACTGGAAGAATAATCTTTGAGGTTTTTTGTTAATGATCTTGAGTACCAAGTTGTTCTATTCAGCAAATGGGTAAACTGCTGCAAGCATTTGACTCTTAGCAAATATTTTGCTTATGTTCATTTTCTGGAGATAATAAAGTATGTAAATTTAGATATGAACATTATCTGAGTCTCACTGGCACTGGACATATTAAAAGCAGAGCTCTGCCAGACTTTTCATACTCTTCCCTGCCATTATCTCTGATTTTTTAGTTATATCTCTCCTGACTCCATGGGAAATTGACTGTATTTTTTACACAGAAATTTGCAGAAGAATGCCCTAAGACTACACACAGTGTATTTTTACCCTATCCATACGATGACCTGTATAATTTTTGAAGCTTGGAGTTTCATGACTGCAGCCCAATTACAACAGTGATCAGCAGCAGCTAAAGATGACATTATTTTGAGTGAAACATGTTTCACAGTTGCTTTATGCACCCATTTGCTTTCAGCGAGACAAATTGCTAGTTCAGGCACAATTGCATCAACTTAGAGAATATAACCAAGGACAAACCTACCTTGCTGTGCTTCACAGCTGCCTGTTGAACTGCAGCACTGTGCAGTTAGGGCTGCGTGATCCCAATGCTTGTGAAACTTCGACTATACTTGGCTTTGAGCAACATGGTCTAAGCATTGGCCCACCATCCCTGCCAATGTGAGTTTGCATGTGAAATGACCACAGAGATATCTGAAAAGCCTGTTCTCTCAGCAGCTTGTTTATAAGCCTTAGATGAGTCTGAAAATTCCTCCTTAGTCCCAGCTTCACATTATGCCTCTCAAAAATAAATACTAATGAAGGGCAAGATAGAGACATACCATGCATGCTCATCCCATGTTTGTTCTGGGTTTCCCTCCAGGTCCTCTCCTCTCTCATCCCCTCCTCATGCTCTCTGAAAATACATGACTGGAAAGGTCAAATGTTATCTACTTATTTTGTTGGAGGCTGCTTAAAGTTTTTTTCCCAAAGTTCTGTAAAAATTCAGCCCTTTTCACTTTTTCTATTATTTCTTGTGAAATTCAGACAATGCTCAGGAAAGGGAGAAAATACACTGCCTGAAGATAGAAGTATGTTGCCAGTATTTCTTGCTCCACGGAAAGGCAATATTCCTCAGCATGCTGGAAAACATCCAAACTAATAACTGTAATTAATAGCTAAAGTAATCACACCCCATGCAACTGCAGCATGTGACCCCTCATAAGCGTGAATATATTTTCCTTCTGGCACCCACCAAGAGAAAGAAATATTATCTCACTTGCATAGGAAGCTAAGAGAGGCTGAACTGCTTGACTAGGAGCCCCCAAGGACACCCATGACAGCCCTGTGGATCTCCTGCTGGCCTTGGGGCCTGCTGGACCATGGCACCCCATGGCAGCCTGTCAGGCAAAAGGCAGAGGCCTCCTGTCCACAGGGAATGGCCAATGACCAGCAGCAGCTCCTGGTGGACTGGGCTGGATTGGTAGGACAGGGCCTACAATGAACCCACAGAGGCAGTGGGTGACACTGTACCTGGTCAGAGTGAGGAGGTCAGGGGAGGGCACAGGCAGGCTGCCCACCAGGCCTCCCTGGGGACCACCATCTGCCCTCAGGCTGCAGGACATGGTTGAGGCCCTGGTGTCCCCCAGTGACCCAGTGGGATGTAAACCCTGATGTTAGACCAAGCAGGCAGATTACGAGCACCCAAGATAGTGAAGATTAAAAGAAAATTTTTATTTTACCCTTTAAACTCCAGACAGCAGCCTGTTTTGTAGACTGACAAAGCAGGGGGCATTTTATGTCCCAGTGCCATGGGATGAGGGTAGTTGTGGAAAACAGTCTCAGGCAGGGACACTGAAGGACAGGAGAAATTCACCAAGAAAGCAAACTATTAATTTAAAACAGTTACAAAGTCTGTGAAATTATGCTTTATCCTATTCTGTGATTCTGTGATCATTCTTACATAGTTCACTTAACCAAAAAACAGTCAGTCCAGACCAAGCTCGATCATATAAACACAAGGATACACAGGGTTCAGTTGTGTAAATATAAGCAAATCAAGTTTGATACTGCTCCCAATTAAGCCACTGTGAGCGAGTCAAGGGGCGAAAAGCCAAACAGAGCAATAGCTGGTGCCCAGTCCTATGCTCAGCACTCTCATTGTGCAAAACAAAATTCAGTTACATGGGATGTAATTAAATGAGACACTGCTTTGACCTGTTTTTTGTAAACTTTAAAAAAAATTAAAGGGTGGTGTCACTTATGTAGCTTGTTGACTTCTGTATGTGATCTGTATGCCATGTCTGTACTTTCTTATCCTTCCTTGACTTTCCTTGCTCTATCACAATGAAATTGTTTTGTTAATTTATTTATTTACTTTCATCTATTTTGAATATATTCTTTCTTTCAGAAATAAGCACACTGAAAAAAATGCTAATAAAAATTGTAGCTACAAATATGTAATGTAAAGGTTAGAATATTGTAAGGCTTTGCCTCCACACAGATTTTGTCTGGAGGTCCCTTTCCCATATTGATATATTCATATCTATATATATGAATTGATATATCAATAAACTACTTAGAAAAATACATGGCCTTATTCCTATTTAAAAAAAATGCATGTCCTGAACTAACACTGGTGATTAAGTAGAGTGGATACAGATCTACATTGCTGAAGTAATCTGTTCATCTACTTCATGATAAATCATCTTGTAGATGCTGGTCTACATGCTGATACACATTATTTGGACCATGACAAGAGTCTGGACTCTTGTAATGAAGTTCACGTTGGATTTATTGCAAGTTTTGCATCTTTCATTCCACAGGGCAAAAAAGTTTTTTTCTGATGTTGTATGTATTTTGCTGTAAGAAGAGTCTCCTATTTCTGCATGTAGGCTCAAGGTCATCAATAATCTACACAGGCAGCAATGCAGCAAAGAGCAAACACAAAGCCCTTTGCCATTCTTAAACCAAATTATTCCTAGGTACAGGAAACACAAGATTAATTGCTTACACTCTTAACTAATTTTATGACAGATAATCTCTGTGCTTATTCTGACTATGTGTTGTGGAAAGATACAGCAATATCGGGAATACCTTCCTGGGAAGCTGCAGATTCAACTTTGTGCTATCCTGATAAAAAAGTGTATCTGCTATAAGGACCTGGAACAGCTTCAATTTCCAGTCTGCAATCTTCGCAGCTCTTCTGTACTATATCCACACAAAACTGAACTGCTGGGACATTCTTGAGGTATGGTAGTTTGATCTAAGAAAAATAGTCTTTCACTCTATGGTAACTTCAAATTTGCCACCTCTAAGCCCCTTTTGTTTACTGGAGTTACAGCTGTGAAACCCGCTCCTCTGGAATTGTTTCATACTCCTTCACTTGTGTCAAAAGAAAAGGGGTTTACACTACCTGCTTCAAACTTAGCATAAGCCTAGCTGCAAGAGCAGTTTCTGAGCAGAGTTGCGCTTGCAGTGCTTATTCATTTGAAGTTTTCCAAACAGGATAAAAACATATGAAATGAGAGGTTTTGATAAAATCTATAACCAGAGGGACCTCTTTAATACCATGTTTTGGCTCCTAAGGTGCCTCTGGAGAGTTGGTTTAGAGCAAGACCTTTGGAAATACAAGGGAACAATTTCCCACAGGACAAACTGATGTAGAGACCTACAGTTGCTAGTTCATTCTTTAGTTCACAGGAGAAGTTTCAGATAAATAGACTTTTTCATATCCCTAAGGAAATAAGTAGTCAAAGTTGCAGGCATGATTAGGTTTGTGCTTTACTTGTAAAAACAAAAATTTCATCTTGGCAACCTTCTGAGCAACAGGCTTATGCAGTCATATGCTGGAGCATATTAACATGCAGAAAGCATTCAAGGAAATATAAGCCTGTTTTCTCTATTGACATATACACAAGTGTAAAAGGGTGCCATGCACAGTCATCATAAGATACATGCCCTGATTTCTCAGAGTTTAACCAAGAACACATATCAAGCCTAGCCTCAGAATGATAAATGGTGGCAAAAGGTGAATACAATTTTATTCCTTACAAATGGAACCCAGTGATTTACAGCGTTATGCTTTGGATATAGAGCTAAGACATCTCCTATCAATCATCCAGAATAAAACTATCACTTTGGAGTGGCTGGAGACAGACCTGCTGTAAACTTTGGCAAAACTTTTCAAAACACAGATGTGCCAGATTACACACCTAAGAACAGACCTAGGCCTGCACGGGAAGCTAGAAAATCAGGAACACTGAAAGCCCCGTGTCCCTGCAGCAAAATGACTGGGTATGAAATCACCAAATATTTGGCAGTCAGAAGTCAATGCTTTTGCCCTTAAGGAGCTACACTGACTAGATCTGTAGTTATTCATCCAAGTCCCCTTTTTTTTTTAATTATACAAAACCTGTTGTCTTTTCATGTTGTGGTCATTTACTTTCCAATATGATGGTACAAAATTGTAAACAGTGTAGGAAGAATATGGGTAAAGATGACTTAATAGAATAGCTCCAAATTTATAAGCTTATAAATATGTTCCAAAAAATAGACCAAGTGAACCTAAATCACAACAATTGAAAAACTTCAATTTAAATATAGTTTGAAAAATTTGCTGACTTCTTTACTTCCTACCTTCAATCCCTTAATTGGATCCTGTTTATTAGCGCTATATTATGCAAATGGAGGGATAGAGTTGTTAAAAGCTGAGCTTTTTTAACCAACTACAAGGCAAATATGATATACGTGGGGTATATAGAAAGCTAAAGCAAGAAAAGCTATTCTGATGAGATGCTGAGCTGAGCTTGGGAAGCAAGTTACACTGAGTCAGTGCTCTTGCTTAATGACAAATGCAAGGTAATTCAAGACAGCTTAGCCCTTACCAAAAGAAAGATAAGCAATAACTTTCTTGACAACAGTCCTACAAGCTCTGATTCCTTTAAAGCTGCTCCACTTTCAGGCAGCTTTCAGGAGAGGAAAACCCAGGGCTTAGCAGGCATTTGGGTCACTGGCCTGACAAGTACTCACTGCTCCATCAGCTTCCATACCAGCCTAGGATAAGGCTTAAACTTGGGAGTGAACAGTAGGATGCAGTAACCACACCTCCCCTTCTGCCTGATAAAATGCAATAGGCTAGCCATAAATAGACACACTTTATCTAAATGTGTTGCACAGCTTTGAAGTGTATAACTAAATTTCATTTTGGGGGTGGGGGTTAGAGGAGCATCAAATATGTTAGCTCACTAACTGTAAGTTAAAACAAATGATAAAACCCTATCATTTCCACCCACCACCACCACCTTTCCAAGAACTGTGAGATTTAGTGTACCAAGATTTAACAACTCAGTTAGAAAAAGGAGCTCAGAGAGATATGGCAGAACATATGGCATGAAGAAGGTGCTAAACAGCAGAATTTGAAAATTATTTGCAACATGCTCCATAAATATTCCAACCCCAAACACAAGCTGCTTTTCAGCAGACTCTTGATAGAAGAATATGCACACAATAAAATGATACATTTCTTAGCTCACAAATGGCTTGTTCCACTGTCACTCTGAATGGTATAATGTAGAATTAACCTGCATGTAGGAGGAGCTCTGAGTCAGGCAGTTGCTAGCTTGGCCAGACAATGTCATTGTTTCCACTGTACCCAACAGCAGCAGATGATATTCAGTGACGACAATGGCTCTCAGAGTGCATTCCAACTATCAGCCTGAATGTTGAGCTCTCAAGAAGAGCAAAATCAATGTGTGTCACAAGCTATATTGCTCCAGCACACAGGACTTATGGACACGTTTCAGCTGAAGCCTGGATGCGTATTACCAAATGAAATCAACAGGAAACACCAATGAACATCACCCTATTAGGCTTTTACTTAGGGTAGCAAATTACTTGCATGAAGCTGCATTTTAGTTGACATCAGTTGACTGGAGTTTCTTACTAGGCATTTTAATAATATAATCACAGGCACTTAACAACAACAACAAATCCATTTAAAATCTAAGACTATCCAGGCTCTTACTGCTGAATGTCACTGAGGAGATCAGCTGACACAGGACGTGCTGCAGAATGCTAATGAGAAAGGAAACTTAACCAAAGTTCTCTGGGGCACACTGTTAATTCTCACGTAAATTGCCACAAATCTACTGTCCACACAAATGAGACATAGTCTTAAATTTCCATCTATCAATCAAAAAATAATTCCCTTCCTTTGAGTGAAGCGAAAACAGAAGGATGTGGCTGAAAGCTTCACAAACTAAAATCCCATCACAAAACTAGGTATTTAAGTTACTCTAGTCAGGTTTGTGATTCAAGAGAATATTTCCCCACAGAGTTCCCTTATTTGGGTCTTCTTTTGGGTGGTACTCAACACACAGCTGACAAAATTCAGCACAGTAGGTAATATACCATTTTATTGTGAATGCTTTGTTTCACCTGCAAGGCATGTCTTAAAATGCTAGTCTTTGAGGGACTCATTTGCTTTTACCTGCACAAGCCTCCAGCTAGTAATCCTGCAGTAAAGCCACAACCTTCCTATTTCATGGCTCTTACTTCAAATCCTTTAATGTATTGGAGAGATGCTGACAGAAAAAAGGAGTTGCATAAAGGTGTCTTGACAAGAACTCAGTCCACCAAGGCCATGATGTGCCTCTGAACTGCCTTTCCTCAATGTCTCATTAAGCATGGATGTTTTTCCTTCGTGGAAAAATAATACAAATATACTGGCATAATCTTTTTAAGCTGCTGCTATTACCTAGGTCTATAATACATAACATGGACTCTTACATTAAAAGGAGAGGATGCCTTGGGAGACCAACTGTATGTTGGACTATTCTGCTTAGAAACAAAGGGCCATTTTTCCTATTACTCACAATATTACAAATGTTGTTGGAAGTCCTGAAGAAAATAAATTATGTGCGGAGACTGAGGGTAAAATGAAACAATGTAGGTGGCCAAAGGGGCAGAACGAAGGAACATGGGCAACAGAGGGCAAAAGTAGACAAAGATGTAGTCAAAAGATGACCTTCGAGAAACCAGATGCTGGTGCATAAATACGCATTCTGCAGAGCTTTTTCTCTGTCAGCAACTATAACTCCTTACAGGAACTGCAAGTGCTTCAGGACAAACCCAGAGCCTGCCAGTCCCTCTCTGCACAATGAGAATCATCCATGTTGATACAGGGAGTTCAACTGATTGTTTGCATCAGTGCCATGTACTGAACTGGAGGCACTTTGTCCTAGGTCTTAAGAGTCCAGTCCCTCCCTGTACAAGTATCACAACATAAAATCCTTCCACAAGCCACCTGAGACCTATCTTGAGACCAGGTGGATACTTTACTTCTGCCACTCCTATTGAAAGGCTGTTTAAGGACTTGCTTCTCTGATGGTTAGATAACTCCCTTTTGCTTTTAACCTTAATGTAATTACACATGATTTATACATGCTGCTTCTCCCCTCTTATGTAGTACTGTAATCAATCTCCTCTCATCCTTCATTAGATTAGCCAGGTCAATACTCATAGATTTCCATTTCCCACATTATTCAGGTAGCTCCCACTTGGTCAAGGTTTATTTAATCTTACCCAGCTATTGCAGAGCACTGTTCTCTACACAATATTCTAGACGAGGCCTCAGCTGAGTCTCGCACAATGAAATTACTGTTTCCCCTCTGTTGACACTATTGACTCATATGAAATTGCCCCAGCTTTCACTGTCTTCTCTGCTCCCACATGGTTGTGCTACGTAGTCATCTGTGATCAAACAGGCCTCATCAGTTTCCTCAGCTGATGGTAATCCTGTTGAGAGCAGAAGGTTTTGATCTGAATCTGAGTGTGTCTTACCCTATATACTACCCTAGAATGAGTATTAATCTTCATCCTATTTCTTTTCTTGTCCTTAAGGTCATCCAATTCTTGGAGTGTAATACTCCTGTCCTATACTGCATTGATGGCCCCCCCTCGGGTTGTGTCATCACTGCAGTCTCTTTGCTCCTTCCTCATTTTGTGCCAGGTTTGTTTATGAAAATACAAACAGGACTGCTTTTGAGACCCATCCTTAAAAAACACTGGTAATAGCATCCTTCTAGCATAAATGCTTCCCTTAATAATCTGTGTCATCTCCCCTCTAAACCAGATATTTACCAATGTATAGTTCTTACATAAGTCCACATCCTCAGATGAATACTTGATATCATATTCTGTACCCTGTCAAATGCTCTACTGTATGTTAAGCAAAACTTGCTGAATTTCTTCTGCCTAAAAACCAGGTATCTTAAAAAAAAACCCACAAACAAAAACCCAAACAAAAAAAAAACCCCAGCAAACCATAAACATATATATCATCATGCTATGATCTTTCTTTGATAGATTTATGTTGCATTTTATCCTGTTTTCATTTACCTGTATTATGCTTCTATTATTCTTCCCTTCAAAGCCATATACACAAATGCACTTAGACAGGTTTGCAGCTTTTAAAATTGCTTTTCCCTTGCCACTCAATGCCTAAATATTGGCAATACATTTGCTTTTCTTTATTCATATTGGCCCACCATGGCTTGATTCTACTGTAGAAAATCCTTGTGCTGGACACCTGTTTTCATATGCCAGCCCCTTCAGGTATCTAAGATGAAGAGTCCTTCTGAGTTGGAGTGAACTGAGATCACCAAGTTTACTTTTTGTATCTTAGTTGTGGAAATTTTCATTCCCTTCTTCCTGTTAGCATATCTCCTCTATCCTTTTCTTCTTTTTCCCTCCCTCAAATTCAACTTCAAAGAAAATAAAGAAAAAATATTTTAAATGGGAAATGAGATTATCTTTAATTCTATCCCCATCCTTAGTGCGCAGTGTTCCCATTTTTTGTTCTTGTTCTTTTTATTTGCATGGTTGAAAACTCTTTCACAATTTGCTTAAATTTCCTTTACAAGATCTGTCTCAGCTTGACTTTTGGCAGTTATTTTACCCCTGCACTTCCTGACCTCCCAAATGCAGCTTTAACACTAGTTCTGACATATGTTCTCACTATGTTCTTACATATGGGCAATTCCTCTCTTCATCTAAATTCCTTCCTTAATAGACATTAAAACTGACTGAATTCTAAAACTCCAAAGAAGTCATGAATATTTTCATAAATAAAACCACCACGTTCAGATCATTACTATTTATGAAATCATGTTATTTGATACTGAGAAACATATGCTGATCAATAAGAATGCCTGTGGTTCTTAAAACACCAAGAAATACCAATATTCTGAATGGAAAGTTATATAAACCCCTCTTTTTTTCCCCCCTGAAAATTAAAATTCTTCTATTTTCAGAAGTACAGTTACCATACCTTGAAGTAAAAAAAAGCGCACAACAAGCCACAGCTTCATCCAATAAGGATTTTCAGTCATGTATTGTATGTTTAGTTTAAAATACAAAGTTTCAAAAGTAGAAATCAGGAAATGGAGCACATTTGAATTACTTACAACATAGATACTGAACTTGAATTAAGCCCTTAAATGATTAAATGGTCGAGGAAAGAGTACCAATAAAGCCAAAGAGTTTGAAATATATTGGCAAATGTGCTAAGTAGATTAGGCTAGAGATTAATATGGTAACCTGTGAGAGGTTCTGTTATGTTTTCTTCTGTTTTCTTCAGGAAGTGGTAGAGTGTCTGGTCTAAGAAGACCTACTTTTTCTGATCATCACCATCTATGCTTCCAAAATAAGCAGGGGAATGAACCCTGACTAACCTTATTCTTTTTTCCTCTCTATGGCAACTGTACCTTCCAGCCTTCTAGTAAGTTGGTGTCAGTCATTCCTGTCTTAGGTAGAGGCTTGTGTTGTGCAGTTGCTGATGGGTTAGAACCAAGGCTACGAATCACATAAACTCTGCCTCACACCTGCATCCTGACCAATCAGTGAGCAACATGGTTCAGTGGTTAGAGAGAAGCTGGAAAATAGATGCTGGCAAGAGGTTCTGTTTATCATGAAACACGGTAAGGGGAAAGAGCAAGTACTGTAACAACATCTTAGGAAATTAATTTGAAACAGAAGCTTCTCTCTTCAATGAGGAAATGATTTAGCATTACACAAACAGTTGCCTTAGTAACTAATGTATTGCCCTTTCCCTCCTTTCACTTTGAATATAACCATCTCTGACCTCAGTTTTTCATCACCTTTTCTGTTTGCTTAACTGATCTTCTTCAACTACCAGACAGCCAAATAGCTTACAGTGAAATCTAAGTCTAGTTTCTTTTTATGAAATTCCCTAAAATGCAAAAGGGATTCCAGGACCTGCTCCTCAGCTTTTGTCAGTGAGAACTTACATCAGATGTGGATCTTTCTTTCCAGGCTTTGAGTATGTAAGGAAGGTATTACATCAGAGAAGACAAACATATTTCTGATAGAAACAGAAGCATCAGGTGTCACGTATTCATCAGTTCTACATATGCGCAGCAGACTTTCTGAACATCACTACTTGAAAAATGTGCCATCCAGGATGTATAAACTGTGTAGGGTTTCTCTTGATGTTTACCTGGTCCTATGTGAAAGGTCAAAAATTACCACATATGAGCAACCAAACCACTTTAAAGAAGAAGGAAGAATTAATTACGTTTGTACATGTTTAAACTCTGTATCTTCTTTCTAACCTCTGTATGTGGGCTTGATGCACAGTTGGGAAAAATAAAGAAAGGAATTATGTTCCTGGCTCTTAAGTCTTGACATAAGCTTTGTATGGAGCTGGGATAATAACGTTTTCTCAGAGTCAGAAAGTATTCCTATATATCCAGTTTAGATATAGCCAGAGAGAATAAATCTGCCAATATCTCATAGATTAGAAATTAGTCCAGCCTCTTCTGGTAATGACATTACAAAGCAAAAAGCTATAAACAACTACATAAAAAAATATTTACTCATAGATTCCAGGAGAAAATAATCATCCAAACTTTTTCAATACTGCTCCATCATCTGTAGGATGGATAGAATTTAGGTGTACTCTGCATGTCTTCTCAGGTCTTGGCAAAATATAAAATGTCCATATCATTGCCCTGAACAACCACAAATCCCAGCACACTTTTTTGTCTTGAATTTCATGAAGCAAGCTAAGAACAACTAAGTATTGAACTCCTCTCCCACATGGTGAGCCCTAATGACTAATGATCATAGGACTCTAGCTTCAGAGTCAGACATAATAGAAATCCAGAATGAGCAAAACCCTGTCATACAGTCTGCTCTCCTTTCTCCTATGCCCCATGGCAATGACTCTATCTTTTCCTGTATCAGATTTAAGCCTGAATTTGGCTGGAATTATGCACTGATGAATCCCATGAGATCTCTGTATTCTTTCCCAATTACAAGCTTGCAAATAAATACAGAAAACAGGCACACTTTTTTGTGAACTGTTGGCTTTTCTGCAGCCTTGACTTATAGCTGTACTAGCCCTAAAATAAAAAGATTCAGTGTCCAATCTCAACACAAAGCTCCTATTTGTAAGGTTATAACTGTTGTTACTATATTCAGTCAAGTATGTCCAGTGACATAGAGCAAATCTGAGAAAAGAAATTCTCCCCATAGATAGAGGACAGATCTGGTACCTTGAATAGGAGAGGGGAAGGAGGACCAGGGACACTTGTCAGAGTCAGAAGTAGGACACTGAAGTTAGAGTTGAATGATCTTTTCCATACGGGAAACCCATTGCTCTTAAATTGATGTTCTAGGGACAGCAAATTGATTCATTAGGTTTTTCTGATGTTTCAGTAAGACAGTACCCATCAATATTTAACACTGTTCATAGCCCTAGAGACATAAGGTTGAACGTATCATATGGTATGGCATACGAGACATCCATCTTCAAGCTGCAACCTTCAAGTGCAGAAATTACCATTAAGAAACTGCTCCATCTAAAACTGCCACTATTTGTGCTATAACCAGTAGTTGTAGAAGAAGCAGTTCAAGCAACAATGGCAGATACTGCAGAGGAAGCATCAGAGATTACAAATTTGCCTGCATCTGATTTTCTTCTTTTTTTTTCTTTAGGTAGCCTCCATGTGTTTGACATACTTTAATATTAGACCCTTATGAGGGGGGGGAGAGAGAAGAAAAGCCAAACAAGAAATAAATTACAGACTCTGACATACAGCTAGAATGGCACCGAATGCCATGGACTCATTCTGGAGAGGTTAGGAATTGTTTAATCAGAGAGCTTGTATAAAGACTCCAGTACTGAAAAGTGCCTTTTTACCTCTTACGTGAATTAAGATTAATTATAATGCCTAGCTGACAGACTATTAGTCACAAGCAGTTGAAAAAAAAAAAATAAAAAAAAATCACATTCATTTCTTTTGTGTTAAAGCCATTAGCTTAAAATAGTCCATAATTGGTTTTAGTCTGATGGTGAAAGCAGGGCTGCCGTTTTTTTAAATGGACAATGTAAATCCAGCAAGAATCCTTCCAGACAGGGCCAGACTCTAAGCTGGTCAGTCAAGACGAGTTTCTCTGCTAGGCAGTTACTCAGACATTTTGGACAACTTCATGTATGGAATTCCATTCTTCAATTATCCACAATTCATTAGAGTTAAAATCGGTGATCACCAGAAACAAAATCAGAAGAGTTACAGCCTGCCTTAAGACCAGCACTGGAACAAAAGACTGCTTAAACACTAGTGAATGGGCACAATAGCTCTCAACTAACATGACTTGCAAAGGACAATATGTAACAGTTCCAGATACTATGAAAATGAATTTTCCTCTATGGCTGGTGGATAAAGTTTCATATTATGAATAAGTGGCATTTCACCCATCTGTTTGTACTTCACAAGAACATGATATCTTAGATTTCACATGGGCTCGCTGAAATTAAGAGAGTATAGCCTGAATTAGGACTTCAGGATCAGGATTTATTAACATGAAGATGTTGTAAGATTTGTTTAATGAAGGATTTTGATATTTTGCTACATCACTGCTTTCAGGACAGGACTGAAGATTGAGTGTTTCAAAATTCTCCAAGGAAAACGTTCAAAGACTGAAATATTCATATTCAATTGATTTCTATATTATTATACTGTAGTATAGTCCAGAAATAAAATACAAGTTCCAAAGTAATTTCTGGGGAAAATCTAAACAGAGGTCCTTATTATGAGAATACTGCATTATGGTGATGTATACCCAACTTGGAAAATGTATCCATTTTCATTAGAAGTTGTATTTTTGAGGAAATTTTGTCCCAGCAGGTCTTAGGAGACAGACTAAGTTATTACATATTTACAGAAAGACAAAAAAATGAAAACTGAATAGTTTTTGAGTGATAGAATGTCAGTGGTTTTTGACAGATGATATGCAAGCAGTGAAGGAGATACTTGGAACCATTACTAATAAATGATTAACAAAGAAGTAGAATTAACAGTTGAGCTAATATGAATGCATATCCACATGGATTTATTTACACACATTCATGGGATGCATGTGTGAAAGAGACAGAAGAACAGTGAGGTAAAGGCTATTTATATAAACAGACTATAAACAAGGTAAGAGACATGGCAGAATAACCTTCCTCAGAACGAGAAGGAAGATAAGAAGAAAGTACGTTTATTCCTTGTCACTCAGACTGATTAAAGCACTTTTCTCCAAAGCAGGCAATGCTGGCTGCCCTCACACAGACTCCTGGAATGAGAACAGCTGCTGTGAATAAGACAGGGTGAGATTTTCAGACCCTCAGGGAGGCACGTGCTAGGGAGCAGCAGCAGTAATAAGGAGAATAATACGAATGAAAAAGATCTGGAAGGGTAGAGTTCTGTCAACAAGCAGGAGCAAGAAAGAGATTACTGACAGTGAGGTGGGACAGGAACCCAGGCTATCAACAGGAAGGGGAACAAGGTATTAGATGCCAGAATTGGCTGGAGTTTCTCTAGACCTGACCTGGCATGCCTCACTCTCCTTATACCTTCTGTAGGTGCTTGGGCAGTCAACATGCCAGACAGAAAGGCAGAAAGGACTGGTGTCAAGCACAGGGATATTGATTTAAAGGAGCTCACTAGATAAGAGACAGGGAGCCATTTTGTGTTGAAAAAACAAGCAATGTCCTCTGCCTGCAATGTTTTAAAGACCAACAGTTGTGCACTTCCACAGCTCTTTAAAAGGATGAGTCTTTCCAGTGTGTTCTTACAATTTCTTTTCATTCACCAAATATAGATACAGGTCCCAGGGACCTCCCATAAGGCTGACATACAAAATAATGCAGTGTGTAATCTATTAATATAACCACCACAACTCTTATTCATGCAACTTCTGCTCTGAGCAGCCTAATAGGACGATAAGAAAAAAAGCAAGGCTTTACAAGACTTATCATCTAACTCTCCATCTTTTTATTTCTTCTTATCTCTTTCCAGTTAAAAGCAAACAAACAACGCATATGTTCTGTTTAGACACAACAAAAAAAAGAAAGGAAAAAATGGCCACTGTCCATTAGGCTAGAATTCCTAATGACAGGAGTAATACCCAATCTAAAATAAGTCCTATAGCTCTGATATGTACTGCGAGGCAAGAAGCAGATAACTGAAGCAATAAAATGGAAGGAGGGATATAGAAGGATAAGAGAAAAAAATCTAAACACACTAGTGCTAGTATAACTTTATATTCAGTTACAAGTCAGGATCATGTAAGAAGCAATTATTTTCTCTACAGTCAAAATCCTAGTGTTGGAGATTACTTCAGTATAGGCTACAAATTATTTAAGAAAGAAAGGCTTGAAAGCCCATAGGCTATAAAAGCATTTGTATGATTTGAAGAGACATGACAAACATGCTCATCAGGATTATTTCCACAAAAACCTAATTTTTAAAGCACAAACCATGTGCCAAGTAAAAGCCTCTAATGTCTTCCTCATTTCTGGGAAATCCTGGCTGACCTTCATGTCCTCTGAATATGCATTCATCCAGTGCTTTAGGGCAGGAGGCAAAGGATATTGTAGGCATCTTCAAAGCTACAAGTCTGTGTACTTTTAATGTACGGTAGAGTCAGATCTCAGACCTGTTCAAACACGATAAGAAAAACATCCAAACTACTGAACATAACAAACAATTCTGTCTGTGTTGACTGAAGAGTATAACTATATAAAGATTATTTTTATCATTTTATATATTAGGCTTCTTAAACATATAAACCTGGGCAAAAAAAAAATTTATTACCAGCAACTATGGATGTCACATCACATGTACTTTTACCAATGTTTAAACACAGGTCCTTTGATCTTGAGGATGGGTTGTTCTACAGCTTGAATTAAGCTGCAGACTGTAATTTACTCTACTCAGCCAGCCACAAGACAGCCATTTGAAAGAAACTATGCAAAATATTGCAAAAAAACTATGCTGTGGACCAGCAATCATGAATTCTATTTCCTGGTATCAAAAACAAGGCAAAAGCTAGCAGTCAGACAAAACATGCCAGGCTGGGCCACACCAGGAGAAACACAGTGTCATTCATTACAACTGGACTTCTCTGTGCCATCAAGGCGCTCATGAGAACCTACTTCTTGAGAACCTGCTCAGGCACTCAGAGAGAGTGCTCCAACACTTCATGGGCCTGGCAAGCATTAAAGAGCATCATAAATATGCTAAGAGGCATAGTATGTTGCCTAACACAGCCCTCTGCTCTCACACAGGACCAAACATACCTATGCCATTCCTGGCAGTTATTATTCCAACAAAAGAGAACCCATACTGGATGTCAAATACAGACATCCAACGTGGGGACAACCAACCTCCCCATGACCATGTTGGTAAGCACTGACGTTATGTCAGACATCTTATTCTGGCAGCTTATCCTGTTGCAGGACAAAACTAATTTGCATCTGACCTGCCTGGACAAGGACTACTGAGAAACTGATTATGAGTAACTCAGGTACCACCTTTACATTGTTAAAATCAGTAATCCCAGTTGCATTAGAGTCT
Organism: Actenoides lindsayi; assembly: GCA_025331215.1. Lineage (NCBI taxonomy): Eukaryota > Metazoa > Chordata > Aves > Coraciiformes > Alcedinidae > Actenoides > Actenoides lindsayi. The sequence goes on along the minus strand of WTSP01016634.1, from coordinate 4,409 downwards.
GTTCATGACCAATATTGATAACATTCAGCATTCCCAAGACAGATATTTTAAGAAATGTATACATGGTAAGGATGCATTCTACCATATTTCCAGCCTTTTCTCTGCTAGCATGAGAGTTTCTAACAGCAAGCAGTATGATATTCAGTGCATTTGCAAGATGACATGCTTAGAAGAGTCTTTTCCTGTATTTTGCCTTTTAGACACTTCAGCAGAAATCAAGGCAAAACCAGTACAGATATCTTAACCTTCAACTATGTGCAAGCTGTATAGAATCACAGAATCATAAAATGGTAGGGGTTGGAAGGGACCTCTGGAGACCAAGTGCAATTCCCCTGCCAGAGCAGGATCACCCATGGCAGGCCACACAGGAACAGATCCAGGTGGATTTTTAAAGTCTCTAGAGAAGGAGACTCCACAGCCTGTCTGGGCAGCCTGTTCCAGTGCTCTGTCACCCTCACAGCAAATAAGTTTCTCATGTTGAGGTGGAACTTCCTGTGTACTAGTTTGTGACCATTGCTCCTCGTTCTATTGCAGGGCACCACTGAAAAGAGACTGGCCCCTTCTACTTGACACCCACCCTTCAGATATTTGTAAGCATCAATAAGATCCCCTCTCAGTCTTCTCTTCTCCAGACTAAACAGCTCCAGGACTTTTAACTTTCCCTCGCTCATAAGAGAAGTGTTCCAGTCCTTTAATCATCCTCATAGCTCTCCATTGGACTCTCTATGTTAAACTAAAGCAAAGTATGGAACATTGCTGCTGTCCCAATATGAAATTAATGAAAACCCTCAGTTATTTTTATGAAAGCTAAGCCATCACCAGAAATCTTTTCCTTCTTTAAAACAAAGGAAATGCACTAATTTTTTTCCTAACTTGCTGCCAGCTTCTTGGGCAGAAAAAAAAGTATCCTGTCCTACGGACACTAGGCAGCCTTTCATATCATGAGACAAGAACAAGGTTTACACTGAATGTGAAGCAGATTGTGCCTGTAATCACTACTGGTTATCTGCTGGTCTGTCTATACAGTCTGGGATGATGAACTGGCTATTCAGCCCTATTCAGGTGCCACTGCCCTGTGCAAGCTAAAAGCCAATCAGCTATGAGACAGAAACAGTCCTGTGAATTCTGAACTGAAACTCATACAACAGGGAGAGCAAAGTAAGTCCTTATACTGAGGCAGCTATTCCTATCGTGGTCCAGGTAAAAACCCATGTGTGACATAACAAGCTTAAGCTGACAGGAGCGGGAAACATGATGAATGCACAAGCAACACTTGAAGGAGGCAGGTTCATAGGTCTGGAAAATCCTCCATCTGCCTTTTCAAGTGGTTCCAGCTTCTCATTCATATTAAACATAATTCTGAGTTGTGTTTCAACAGCATTGCTAAAACAAATTGCTTTAGGGAGTAAGACATCCACTTTCCCAACCTCTGGTTGATGCCCTGCACAGAATAAACAGTGCAATGCTACTGTCCGTTCAGAAGAAGAAACGCCATAAAGAAAATAATGCACAGCTGTAATCTCCCAAACATCCTATTTATTATAAACTGCAGAAAATGCCCTGTATGTGTGGCTTGCTTTCTTGGGATCTCACCAGGTCCTTCTCATTACGATCATGGAAAAAGTCATTTAACTACGTTCACTGAGTATCGGCTTCTCAGCCCCCCACAGAGGAATCCACATTAATATGCAGCAGCAAAATGGCAAAGCAGAGAATTCTATTTATCCAAGAGTACTTGGTTGGAAGAAGGAGCTAGACCTGATAATGAAATAGTGAGCCTGGTCCTTTACAGGGTGCATGATTCTACATGCCAGCCTCAATATATGACTAAAACTGTTTGGACTGGAAAAGTCACTTTGGTTGCCCTCTATAATGCAAACAATGATGACTAATGATATTGTTGAATGAAAAATACAGTGCTGATGCAAACACACCTGGAATACTATGCCCTGTGCCAAGCACTGTCATTACCAATGAACTATTAGCAGGCTGGAAGGTACTTAGAAGAAAGGGAAAAGATTATTTAAAAGATGGTACAATTGTCTTCGAAAGAAAGGCTAGGAGAGCTAAGTAGCATTTGACTAGGCTAGCAAGGAAGAGGGACAAGTTTACTGAAAACCCGCACTTGAAATCTGCAGTGTATTTAGACGACCTTTCTTGGGAGGGTGTCTCAGGGCAGCAATGTGACAGGGGCAGTTGGCCTCCAGAGACAGAGTGCCTGTGGATCTCATTTCCCAGAGAGACCAGAATGACAACATTCTTGGGTCTACAGCAACAATGTAAACTGATTTATTCAATGGTAATGTGAGAGGAAAAAACATACCTAAGCAGAATGTTCAGGGTCTGAATCTAAAGTACATGCTTAAATTATCTAGGTCCAATTCCTGGTGAAACCTGTGAGAGCTCAACACCCAAACAACTTAGACATCGTTTGCCAATGTGACTGAAACACTTAGGGAATAAATCCAATTGACTTTCATGGGACTTCCAACACCCAAATGGAAATGGAACTGGAGTCACTTTAAAATTTCCACACTTTTGAAAAGACTATCTGTTATTTTGCACAGAAGGGAAGACAGGCAGAAGTCATACAGTACAAGTGCGTAGCCAAGTGTTCAAATATTAAGACTACTTAGGAAAATAGGGGAACAATTTAAAAATAAACAGAGAATTTTGGTATCAACTACCTTATGGTAACAAGTGTAAAGCAGAAGAGGACACCAGCTCTACATAAGGGAAGTAGGAAGACATTGTAATGAATGACAATTATTAGGACAGAGAACAAATACAATACACCTGAACTCCAAACAAGAAGTGGCCTTAGCCAAAGCTTCTTCAGGCAATTTTTCACACACTGCTTATCAGCGCAGGGAGTGAAGAAATGCCAAGCTTAGACTCTCTTCAGTCTGTCTCCAAAGAGACCCAGCCCACCTTTGACCACATCATTCTGGATAAACCCACTTAGTTCAGCCATTGTGGACAAGCCTCTGAGTCCTGTTTCTGAGGTGTAGTAAAGCAACAGGGTTGGCCAATACTGGAATTTAATAGTAGCCTTTTTCCTTTAGGAACTAGTGACAAGCATAAATGTTTAAAGCCATTCAGAAAGACACTTTCTCTTAACAAGGCATTATTTATCCCTTCAATACTATCATTTAAAACAAAGTACATGGCACTTGGATCACACAGTTAGGATAAAGAGTCCCCTAAAATAGAATCATAGAACAGCTTGGGTTGGAAGGGACCTTGAAGATCATGTAGTTCCAACCCCCCTGCCATGGGAAGGGACACCTCCCACTAGAGCAGGTTGTGGAAAGCCCCATCTAACCTGACCAGAATGAAAAATCTGTAAAATCACTGTGGAGGAGGAGCTTTACCCTGCATTTTACACAATCCCTCTGTGTCAGGCCACATGATCTTTTGGTGGTTGTGTATCTGTTACATAAATCAATATATATACCATCCTGGAGAACATACCGTGAGTGCCAGCTGTCATCATGGAGCATGAACACTGTGATAGCAGGATGCATAACAGGGTTTGAGGCAGCTGATCTCCTGCCACTGTACAAGAGGCTGACTACTATGTTCCCTTTCAAATCTGAGATAAAATGACATTTCAAAGATTTCATGATGGCAAGACAAGGCTTGTATTTAGCGACTGTCTCAGCTAATCTAGGATCTCTGATCATCTTTATATTTACTTCCCACTCCTATCTTTCAGTTACAAGCTCCCTCACCTGCTATTTTTGCCAGGTGGAATAAACAAGGCCTCCTTGCATCTCTTTTTCATGTGCCACTCAACTCTGATTGACATTTCTTGGGTAGCTCTCTCTTCCCCTCCCTCCCCCTCTTCTCCCCATCTTGGCATCTCTTTCTCAATGATGGTATCTTTATATACAATGTTCTCTTTGTGAGATTTCACCTTTAACAACTCACTGTCAGCCAAGAAATTTTCTCACTTAATTTCTTTTTTTGACAGTTCTTTCCCATCATCCATGTCCTAGTTTCAGCTGGTATGGAGTTAATGTTCTTCCTAGTAGCTGGTACAGTGCTGGGTTTTTGATTTAGTGTGAGAATTACACTAAATGCAGTTGATAACACACCGATGTTTCAGTTGTTGCTAAGTAGTGTTTATCCTAAGTAAAGGAATTTTCAGTGAGCAGGGGTACAAGAAGCTGAGAGGGAGCACGGTCAGGACAGCTGACCCAAATTAGACAAAGGGATATTCCATACCATGAATGTCATGCTCAGTATACAAACCGGGGGCAGTTGGCTGGAAAGGGCTGATTGCTTCTTGGCATCAGTCAGCAGGTGGTAAGCAACTGCACTGTGCATCACTTGTCTTTTCTTCAGTTTTCTTTTTTTTTTTTTTAATATTCCTTTCCATTACAACTATTATGATAATATTTTTA